>CAIGRP010060334.1:0-20987 GCA_903798385.1 Fraxinus cuspidata | reverse complement strand
GGGTAATTAGTACATAACGTCTCCATCTTTCATTGTTATTGTGGAAAATGTCTATACCTTTCATTTTTTGACATTTTTCACCATTATTTCTACCTTTCATTGCGCAAAATGTCATTTTCATCTATTTTCTCAACTAAAAATTATGAAATTGCGAATATACCCCTCTCTTTAAAAAAACCAAAAAGAAAAAAGAAAAAAATTAATTGCAATCACAGTTCCAAATTTTTTTAAAAAACGCAAATAAGTCACAAATAAATTATTAAATGGCTAGTACATAATGTATATTTCATTGTCATTGCGAAAAACGTTCATACCTTTCTTTTTTTGGCATTTTCACCCTCAATTACACATTTGATTCCGCAAACCACCATTTCTATCTATTTTCATCCAATTTCTCAATAAAAAGCTGTATAATAACGAATATAACATTATATTTAAATAAAAGCTAAAAAACTAATTGCAATCACAATTCTATTTGTTTTTAAAAAAAAAAGTCCAAACAAGTTCCCAATAATTTATTAAAAAATTAATTTTTTTAAAGTACAAATGAGTCCCAATCAAATATATTTAAAAATTAAAAACATTAAAAAATGCAAATGAGTCCCAAATAAATTATTAAAGAATTAGAAATTTTAAAAATATATCTTTTATTTAAATATGAGGGTATATTCATTATTTCACGGTTCTTTATTGAAAAATTGGATGAAAATGAATAGAAATGATGGTTTGCACAATAAGATGTGTAATTAAGAGTGACAATGCTAAAAAAATGAAAGGTAGAGACGTTTTTCGCAATAGCGGTGAAAGATAGGAACATTATGTACTAATTACCCTTTTAATAATTTATTTGTGACTTATTTGTGTTTTTTAAAAAAATTTGGGACTATGATTGCAATGAGTTTTTTCTTTTCTTTTTGTTTTATTTAAATAGAGTGACATATTTGTCATTTCATAATTTTTAATTGAGAAAATAAATGAAAATGACATTTTGCGCAATAAAAATGTGGAAATAAGGGTGAAAATGCCAAAAAATGAAATGCATGGACGTTTTCCACAATAACAATGAAATGTGTGGACATTATGCGCTAATCAAACTTTTTTGTAATATATAAACTTGTGTGTATTTCATTAAAAAAAACCTTTTTTTTTTGCGGCTCAATATATTATTAATTTTTTCACTCTCTTCTTCTCCTCCTCTTCTTTTTGTATTAATTCACTATATTGATTCAAGATAGCTCATGTTGTTAACACAGCCTACATGCAAGTTTTTTGCTGATAAGTACAGTACTGGCTTATTTCATTTCCTAGAATAAGTGCATTCTCTCGTCATGTATTACAATGTTCGATGATGAAAATTGGCTTCTGCTACTAAAAAATTGTTCATCATTTCATCTGTTCTTTTCATCATTGTAATTTCTCCTGATTTTTCTTGAATGAAGCTTATTTTTCAATCTGTCATAATTTTGTTACTACAAGTCTATATCGAAGAGATTCATAATATGGGTCGCGTTTTTCATTGCATAATTATAGTATGTTTTAGCTAAAATTCAAGATCTACCCTAAAAAGGTTAAACATTTGTCCACTATATAAATACGGAAAATTGTAGTCGTGGTCCCTCACCTTTTCAGAAGATGAAAATGGGTCTCAAACCTTTTATTTTAAGCAGCACGATCCCTAATGTTTGGAAAAATGAGCAGTTGAAGGACCACTGGACGGTTTCATCCATTGTCTAATAATCAGCGCGTTAATATATTTCATCAATTTTTTGCATGTAGATATTTTGTTAGCACACTTTAAATGATAATTTCTATGTAGATATTTTGTTAGCATGCTTTACGTCAAGTCATCAACTTCTAATCCGTCAAGTCATCAACTTCTAATACGTCAAGTCATCTTGTCTCTAATGATGATTTCCATGTAGATATCTTGTTAGCGCGTTTTAAATTAAGAGACACGTATTACGTCAATTTTTTGTATTTGATGTTTTTTCTTATTTTAAAATATGATATGTAAATAAGTCTTTTTTATGCTATTCAGTGGATTTTTTTGACAAAAACTGTAATTATGAACGAAATGTGTGAATCAATGGAAGACTAAGGATAAAAATGTGACTAAAAAATTGAGGACATAAGTGAGACAATGAGCAAAAATTGAAATTATTCAATACAATTTAATGGGGGTGCTATGATTTCCGTGCTAGTTAAGCATTCCTGTCAAATAAATTATACTTTTTGGGCTCAGAAACATGTCAAAGAACACTCATATCGTGTTCATGTTCTTGTTCTATTTCATCAAGATGAGTATAGAATTTATCAAAATCATATCATAATATAGTTGCATAGGATGGCTGTAATCCTTTACAAGCTTACCTATTCTGATCAAGGGAATGAAGATGGTTGGGTTATGAATAAGCACATTGAATTTTCATGAATGTCATATCTCTGCAGTATGTAACTTTCGGTGAATGAAGGACTTGTATCTGATACAATTTTTATCTTGTATGTAAAATTGTGTCGAACTAGAAAAGCAGTTGGCCTCTTTAGTCCGACTAGTCATTCTTATCTAATTTTCATCTAAATTCTTGCTACTGAATTCATAACTTGTCTGGCTAATGTGCAGCAATAAAAGCAGTGGAAGTAGGTGTTGCAGAAATACCAAGTATTGGGTAACTCATTGAGCATTCATAACAAGCAAATTCAGATAGCAATAATTATACGTCCCAATAAAAACATGAAAAGGAGGCTGTCCTTGATCTAAAACAATACTTGAAACATGGGCATATCACCTACCAGCCTAATGTTAAAGAAAAATTGTTGTGCACTTTTACCAAGAACACTGTTTCATGTATGAATTATTCGGTAACCGAAGAGTGCAAGGAAATAAATCCCTTCATTCGTGCTCTGAAACATCCGTCCGAATACTTTATTTCCAGTATATATCAGTTTCCTTGTTGATCTAAACACCATCCAACTGCCAGGCGAAATCACCAGAGGGGTAAGCTGGGACAAGAGAAATGATCTATGGAGCCCGCAAAAATGAAGATCGAGCTGTTCATAATAACTATGCATTACCAACGGGGTTATTTTTATTCACACCTTGCAACTCCATGGAAGAATTGGTGATACTACCAACTGAACCCATGGTGTGCGAGCTCAACTGAGGACTTGCTGGACAAGCTTCCACATTACCTGCACTCATTGGATGAATAGCCCCCGAACTAAGTTGTGGGCTCATTGGAGTTCTCTGGCTCATTTGTTGGGGGCTGGCCTGTTGTTGCTGCTGTTGATTCATTTGATGGGGAATTAACATGCTTGATGGTGAACCCACCTGTGGAGGTGAAAGAACAGCCTGCAGTGGTGATGTCGAATCCTGCTGCTGCTGTATTTGCATCTGTTGCTGCTGAAGCTGCTGCTGCTGGTTCATGTAAATATTCATCCCTGGCATCAGCTTTGGTGGACCCATTGGCCCCATAGCTGTGTGCTGCATCTGATTGATATTAGCTTTATTCAGAGAAGGGCTCAGCATTGAAAGACCAGCAGATCCTGGGTGCAACTGTCTACCTCCCGACATACCACTGATGCTTGCTTGTGGCACCCCTAACATATTTGATCTGTTTTGTCCCAACCTCACCTTTGCCATTAAAGCAGCTTGTGCTGATGTAAACGTCCCAGAACGTAGAGCATTGCTAAGATTTGAAGCCCGGGCCAGATTCATTGGGTTCTGTGTCATGTTGCCTATGTTTGAAATAGACCCCATTGGTGCAGAAATCCCAGTTCCACCCACTCCCCTGATGCCACCTATACCCATGACATTGTTCAAGCCTCCAAGCCCAACCATGTTATTGCCAATGTTGCCCATACCTACAGTTCCAAGGCCACCCATCATTTTTCTCTGCATTTGGGGCTGCTGTTGCTGAAGCTGCTGCTGCTGCAATAACTGAAGTTGGAGAGTTGAAGGTTTATTAGCCATATGAGCACCCAACTGCATATGTGCATTCTGCCCAATAGTGTTCAAATGCGGCATAGAATTTGGGGAAAACATCATAGGTGATCTTTGGTACTGAGGATGCTGTTGTTGCATCAAGGAGTGCTGATGTTGTTGTTGTGGTGATGGTTGCAGTTGCGGTTGCGGTTGCGGTTGCTGTTGCTGCTGCAGAGATGGCAGTAATTCTCGTTGTTGAGGCCTAGAAGTCATTGAAACCCCAGGCAAGAGTCCTTGAGAGATTTGCATCACCTGAGTATTTCCAGGAGGTGACACCATTGGCGGGCCCTGTTTATTCTGAGATGAGCTAACTGATACATTGCCACTATTACTTGGTTTGGCAATATCATTAGATGGGAGGCTAGAAACTCCATCAGAATACTGCTGCATCTCCACTGGAGAGCTACCTGAAGGGATTCCCCGACCATTAAGTTGACTGGTCGAGGCTTCATTAATGTGGACTGGTTTCAGTTGAACATGATCTTCATGATGATATCCTTCACGTGTCATCTGCAAAAGCAAATATCATTAATTGAGTCTTATCCAACTCAAATGCTCTTGAATATAAATAATAAAAAGACTAACAAAACATACCAGTGAACAGAATTGCTCAGCAAGTAGGTCCGCAGTATGCTGCAGGATTTACATGGCATGCGTCAGAGCAACAAATATACATTACAGAAAGGGATCAACAATATACGGAAGAGACGAGCCTTTCTATGGCAAGAAGTTTGGAATAAGAAACTATAGGTCAAGAATCATGTCAACAATATACGGAAGAGACGAGCCTTTCTATGGCAAGAAGTATGGAATAAGAAACTTTAGGTCAAGAATCATGTCCCCTGTCCTGGATTTTGTTGAGAATTGAGTCACCCATCTTTCTAAATTGTATGGCTATGTTTGGTATGAAGGAAGTTGGTGAAGTTCAATATTTAGATTTCCCTTTGCACAAGGAAAGCTATCTTCCCACCCTTATTTCCTATGGTTGCAGAAAAGTAGAAAGGATCCAATATTTTAGCACGTTAATCAATTTTATCTAAACATTTTCCACATGTTGCTTGAAATAAATTTGAAAAATTCACTTTCCATCCCTCCCAGAAATTCTCTTCATGGCTCCAACCAAACAAGGTAAGGTTGATCTTCCTTCCATATTCCTGTCATCCTTTTCCATTCCACTAAACTTCCCTCCACCAAAAATTGCCTAAGGTAACACACAGGAAGATCTTTAAAGAATAGGATATGTTTATGCCATGAATTTTCCGTGTGTGCATGAGTTTAAGTTAACAAGCATCTGTGCACCCTTCCCTCCATCCATTAGCTTCTACTAAAGTTGCCAGCTCATTGTATATCAGTTTTGAAGGGGGAAACTTGCTGCATATTAGATATATCCATGAAAAACCTACCAAGGAATATGATCTACTATACTTCTTTACTATGGGACCATAATAGAGAGGCTCCCCCCCAAACCTACCTATACTTCTTTTTTCTGATGCTCCACAAACAGAAGACCCTCTTTCTTTCTACGTGTGGGTGGGTGATCACACGTTCTATCTTTCCACTGTTCTAATGGAGATGCAAGTTTTTTGTACTGTGTATGTGTGTGTTGTCCCTCCTTCCAATTGTTACTATTAGATTCAAAAGCCTATTATAGTCGGTTCTAGAGGGCAAAACACAGCTCCTCTATCCCCACAAGACCTGCCAAAGAATTTGTACTACTTTTCTTTGGGTCAGCTACAATAGAGGAGGATCTCTCCTCTCTATGTGCCTGGGTGCATATAAGAGGGGAAGAATTTCTGAAGCCAAATTAAGCAAAGTAGCCAATGCTTAAATGTTAACATATATGATGAAACAAATAAATTGTCTGGAACACAATCTGTTCCGTGAACCACAAGAAACGAGCAAATAGACAAACTCACAGTATTTGGCAATGTTGGAAGGTAATCCTCTGAAGCCAAATAGTCAGCATCCTCTATTTCCCCAATATGAATAGCCACAGAACCATCATTCGGCTTCTCTGACATGATCATCCTAGTCCGTGCCTTTGGAACAAGTGGAAAACCATTACCTGACAGACCGTGAAATGATCAGTTCACCATCACAAAATGCTACCCGATCAGGAATTTGCAGTCAACAAACCTTGAAGAACGCGTTCCATCTGAAAAAAGTTTAAGATCCTTGTCTTGGGAACATTCATGTTCCCACCTACAAGGGACCTTGATAATGGCATTTTACTTGTTTCATCTTTCAAATTCTCATTGTTTGAATCACTGGAAAGATGAATCAGCAGCTGCTGAGAAGAAAAAGTATTTGGTTTCCTGAGAGGATACTGATCAACCTTGTTCTTTTTGCTGTTAAGTTGATACCTGAAACAGAAAAAGAAAACGAAATGAGCAGTCGTGAAATAAGGACCTGCTCAACATGATATTCAAGGAAAAATCAAGATAACCCAACATTTATTGATAAATTATTCTCCCTAGATAGTTCCACTTGGGAACTTCTCACGAAAGGCAATATTAAGTTATACTAATTATACGGGAGGAGCTATAATGTTCTATTCAACTCGCATTACACAGAAGTCTAATTGGTTTGGGCTCTTTTTAATTACTTTGCACATATAATTGACAAGTCAGAACCCCATTAACCAAGTCTTCAAGCTTTTATGCATACTAGATTTGAAAGTAGATGAGCTTTGACAACTTATAAAAGGAGTGCACAGAGGTACTTTTATCCAATATATGTGGTACAAGTCTAAAAATAATGGCAGCCTGTTGACAGGAATACCTCGAAGTCACCATTTCAATCTTCGAGAATCTTTCTAGTATGGCTTGGTCGGCCAATTGAGCTCCAACAGGACTGTTCGCATTTATCATAGCATTCATATTACTAACACTAGCTGGAGAACCAACTCCGATAATTGCAGTGGTTTTTGGATTGGATCTACGTTTTGCAGCAGCTTGTGCCTGGTTTTGCCGTTGCATTGAATCATTCACACTGGAAGTCAAAGACATGGTGCCACCAACACCAATGGGAGGAACTGATGTCACTGCAGACTTCTCCTTTTGGGATGAGACGAGTCCACTAGTCACAACGCCTCCAAATTGAGGTCCTATTGAACTGCTCGAGAATTCTCCAGATTTTGATGACAAGGGAGATTGAGGTAAACCTCCAGCAGAAACACGAGGACTTTGAACTAGTTTTCTCTTCTGGAAATCCTCCTTTCTAGAATTATTATCAAGAGGCTGACCAAGACTATTCCATGGAGTTTGTGAGAAACCAGCTCTCCCAAATCGTGACTGCGAGGAATCAATATGGGTTATTCCTGATTCTGCCATATGAATTCGACTGAGATCTGTCTTGTCCAATCTCTCCATCTCAATTGGTTCTTCCTTTAACCCATATCTCATTCCTTGTTGTCCAGAAGTAAATGGCATAGCCCCAACATCCTGATTTAGACCTCCTTCAAACACCTGCTGTGAGAACTTTTTCATACTATTATTAGCATACTGAATCCCTCTTGCAACTGATTGCTGCTGCATTAATGTATTCTTCCAGTGTGAATCTGGTCCGTTGAAGCTGTCCATTTGTTGTGCTACATGTTGACTACCATCAACACCTGTAGCTGTAAGCCTACCCCTCTTGTTTAAAAGTGGAGATAGTTGCCCATCTTGGTTCTCTCTCTTGCTATGAACAGAAGAAGCGCCATTATCAGTGAGTGAGATCATATCCTGCCCAGCAGGTGAAGCTATTGATGCATTTAATGGAGCTCCAGGCCGATTATCCTGCAGAAGGCTTGGGCTCCCAACCCCCATTTGAAATATTGACTGTGGGGATACCAGAGAAGAGGCTGAAACAGAGATATCTGACCCAAAGCTGTTGGTCCTTAGAGGAAGCATTGCACTTGGAAGATTATTTTGAGCGTTCAAATTCTCTTGGACGGACTGCTGCATTAAGGATCTCCAGTCACCCAACCTTAAACTTTCCTGAACTTTATCTATGCATACCCTTTTCCCATGGATTTTATTATTTGATGAGACAGTAGCTTCTTGAATCTGCCTCAATCTTTTTCTCCTCATGCTGTGCACTGCTAAATTTAACTGCAAATAAGGTGCACCATGTTAAAATACATGGAATCCTTGCTACAAAAATAAGATAAATCAAGTTGCATATGCACCTTAGTGGGGACTGGGTTGTCACATAGTCTATCCAGCTTTGGACTTGGATCCAGGCAAAGTTGTGGTTGTAGGGCTTTCAACATCCGGGCCTCTACTTCCTACACAAAAACTGCATAAGGACACCATCTCCTTCTGGTGCATGCAACGAGAAAAATGGTTCACTTACCATTAGATCTCCGTATGTCCAACCATCTTCTGAAATAGATGGAATATCCTTTACTAAATTTTCCAACGACATTCTAAGACACACTCTAAGGACGCTAGGTGAAGCATCCCCAGAAGCCACATGAACTCCTGTATTAGAAGAGCAATTTCGGTAATCTCGCACCTGCAGAAGTAACATCCAACATTACAAATTCTCAAAACTTACATGACTATATTTGCTTTAAAGTTCTTCAGATAACATACCTCACAGACAACTGTCCCTTCAATGTACTTGCATGGTAGATCGTCCAGAATATCTCCAGGCAGTCGCCCAGACTCAATTGCCTTTATATAACAAATTGTGCAAACGATCAAAAACTTATACAAGACAAATTTCATTAGATAAACCATAGAAGATAAAACTGCGGGGCTGTAGAAACAACAAAGAAAGGTGCGCAAAAACAATTGCTACATAGACAAATTATTGCAACCACAAGCAAAACTCTCTATAAGAAATATAATCTATACTGCTATTTCTAGTTAAAATTTTATATCCTCCACCACTGGCATTACTATTTTTGTGATTGATAAGCAGGCATGCCATGATCGTCATGGAAGGAAGAGCTACTCAAGAACACTAAATCTTTGCGAGCTGTAAATGAATACGGTCACTCTAACACATGATACACTAGGAATTTCAAACAGTAAATTTGGTGATCCAAATCTTTTTGTAATATACTTCAGCTTATTTAAAAAGTCTCTCCATTTCATGACTGAGTCTAGCTTGAACCATTAATTGAGGAAAGCGTATGACTCAGACAGTGTCGAAGGGGGTCAGCTTATGAAAACAAAAATCCTCCCTCAATTTCCAACACTCGCCACCCCCCCCCCCCCCCCCCCCCCAATGACTTTCTANCCCCCCCCCCCCCCCCCCCCCCCCCCCCCCCCCCCACCCCCACCAAAAAAAAAAAAACCAGTAGAAAGCCAACAACATTTTCACATCCCCTCTACCCGGTGCAATCATCTGCCAAAAAGCCAACTAACATGTCACCATACGTCATCAAGTTCACAAGCACATTACCTCCTCTACTTAAAAGGATGTTGTACATATAACCCCACCAGGGTGTGGCCAACAGAAAGACAAAAATCACTACCTAAAACATTCAAGACCACTAAAACCACCATCTCCAGCAAAACTTATCAATTTGCAACTAGGATGTCGAAGAAAAAATGCAAGAGAAATAGAAAAAGAAAGAAATCATTTTAACCATCCAAAAACACCATCATATAAGTCAACAAAAACCTCACCCCATGCTGCTGTTCCCGACAGTATTCGTCTCCAAATCTTATTTTAATATAAAGAGCGGCTCAAATTATAAATCTACATCCAACAAAACAACAACCATTGTTATTCTTCCGCTACCCTCGCTACATCATTTTGAAGGCTGGGGGCATCTAGGATTGACTTTTCTTTCGCCTCTACTTAAGGATTCAAATCCTTCAACTTTGAAATGTGAGGAGTGACTCTCTAGAAGGTTACAGAGTGGCAGTGGATGTGGTCACAACTGTGGTAGAGGCAAAAATGTGACGACAATAATAGGCGGTGGAGTGAGAAATGGGTCTTGGGAGGCTTTTGGGATAGGAGAGAATGGACTGCAGATTCTCTGAGAATGGAAGACAAGATTTTCTATTAATCTTCAATGATTCTATCGTTATTTTAATGGAAGCTATTTTGAGGAAGAGGGAATTAGAAGTTTCGATTTTGAGTAAGTGGCAATTTTATTGAAATATCCGAAAAGGAAAAGCATCAATACATAAGTAAAGGAATCATATTAGGTCAGTAATATAAAATTTTACTTTTTTCACTTCAACCTAGCTTTAAATAAGTTGATGCTTTACGTGAAGGTGTTACAGGAAGTCTGATAGTCAGTTATTGCTGCATTACAACATGGAGAGCGAGCAGAGGGGGCATGCTGAGGAGTAGAAGTATGATGATTGTCATTGCTTGGAATCTATGATGCACGGACACTTCTACTAAGGCGACCTGTCTAGGTGTCATGTAGAGAGCAGTTCAATAATCAAATTTAATTTCCAATTAAAAAAGGCATCTTAATTGCAGGAATCCCTCAGCTCACTTCATATGCTTAGCATTTCCCATGTTGCCAATAGCCTCAACATATAGTAAGCAGCAGCTGGCTTTAAATGAAGTATAAGATGTGCTACATGCTTTCACTGATAAATCGAACCTACAATCTGCATTACTTACCGAGAATAGAGTTTCGGATGCTCTATCGTATGGGTGCAAAAACTTTGGAACATCAACAGGAGTCTGATGACTCTGGTCATTCTGAAAATTTGAAATAAAATTGAAGTCAACACCAATACGCAAAGAGCTTCCCACAAATCTCGTTTTCTTGCATGGACAGATTTATTACTTTATTTCACCATTTAAAGTGATTATAAACACACCTCCGCCGGCTTCCCGATTGAATATCCGTCTGGGAAAAGGCTAAGAGTGAAGGACACGTCATTATCTGTAAAAAAGGGGATAAAAGGTTTGATAATGAGAAGAAAAACCCAATATACTTAGAACCAGAAAGGTAAGGAAAATGTCATTTCCAAATGGACCTAAAGAAAAGTACTTTGGAAACTAGTACTTACCGGAGATTTCAGTAACACCACCATTCTTACCAGCTTCTACCTGTAACTCAAAAATACAATTTATCATCATAAAATCGATCAACTTTTTGCAAGAATATAAAGTTCAAACAGATAAATTCAAAGTTTCACATAAAAGTTTAATCTTTGAGTATCTAAATGAACAAGTTTCTTTGCAAACTAAGCTAAAGCTTAAATAATAATAATAATAATAATATATTTGTTTTTTTTTTGGACCGGCAATTTATTATCCAAAATCAACGGCAAAAGACATTGTCATAGTCCTGAACAGATTTTTCTTTTTCAATTTTCTCAATATTTGATCATTTGTATTAAAAATCAAAGATAAATCCATATTGAGAAGGCTAAAACCTAAAGAATTGATTAAAAATCAATATCCAGAGAAAAAAAAATCAACAAAGCTTAAAAACCTTAACGGTGAAACCATACATTAAAAAAATAATAATAATAAATAAATAAAACTCAAATCTGCACTGGATTAAAATTAAAAATTCCACAAAAAAATAGAAAAAGTGCAAAACTCGGAATGAGGTTAAGCTCATTCTACAAACCCTCTATATGTATCTGCTCCGACCATAATTCAATTGATGCCAAAGCATCAAACTTTTTTTAATTATATGTATTACCATGAGATTTCGGCTGGAAGTGAAATTGAGATCGCTCTTCTTGATTGAGAATGAAATTATAGTGTCTTCTCCTCCTCCTCCTCCTCCTCCGACGGGAGTGTCTAATTCGAGCGGTTTGGGGCGGAACCTTTTACCGGTTTTGGAGACCTTAAATGAAACCCCCATTTTCTGATCGATTGATCTCTCACAAATCAAATTCAGACGAACATGTTAGAACTGAATGTATGCAAATTGATATTGTGAAAGAGAAGCTAACAGAGTGAAGAGCATTCGCTCTTTTATGTATATGAAAATAATAAAGAATGTCCTCAATCTATTGATCATATTGTCTTTTGGTCCTTAATCTTTGAAATAGAGCATTTTAATCTCTAGACTTTCACTTGTATTGAACTCACAGTTTTCATGGATGGTTTTGTTACGAGTAATACTATTTATCTAGAGTTTAGATAATCATCAATCTATACAATGCATTTTTAATACATTTTTATGTATTGGATAGTATAACAATTACTCAATTGTCACATAAAGCGAAATCATCTAAACTCTAGATATATTGTATAATTATTTTCCTCTTTAAGTTATTATCAAGTGGTATACGATTCACATATGTTCAACGTTTTTTAAATAAAAAGCATTTGTCCCATGATAGAAATAGTCTATTTGCTAGAAAAGGCAACGAGTCTGGGCGGCCTTCTTGATCTTGTCCAGTCGAAAAATGTGTGGTAAAGATTAAAATATGATTTAAATCTAACAACATAAAAATTTAGGAATAGGTTCGAGACAAGGACTATGTTCCTTTTCCATGTCCTTGTCCCCCATTGTCCACAAGATATTGCATTTCATTGAAATACATCCAATCTTGTTCACCGTAGTTGGTGCTTTTGCATTGATGCATTATAAAGCAATGCATCAAATTACTAGAAGTTGAATTTATTTGAACTAAAATTTAACAAATCAAAATATTGAGTTAGGCATAAACACTAATGAAAAATGTTTCATGTTTCATAAAATGTATATTAACTTTTTAATGCTAAATATATCACTAGAATCGTCCATATATGATGATATTAAATTATAAGCTAATTAAGAATGTCTCGGTCATGTTTAATTAGTTTTATCATTTCATCTCACTATCCCATTACTTAGGGGTTGACTCCACTGAGAACATATAATCCCTATTTGATAGGGATTAAAATCTAATTTTAATTTAATTTAAAGTCAACAGTAATTTTTAATCATACATTTCATGGGTTTCACAATTTATCAATGACACATTTAATCGACTTTTATCAAAATCTAATTAAAAACAGATTGTAATCCTCACAAAAACAGGAGCATAGCATTATTTATATTTATTATATTTTTCCAACTTGTACGTTAATCGTCTTTCTTCAAATAATAAATTAAAAAAATATCAATAATTTATAATTTGTTTTATCTTTAATTAATTATTAACATACGTTGCATTTAAGGTTACGCGAACTTTACTTGTTACACATTTTCGACATCAATTTTTTATTAATTAGTTGTCTTGGATGATGACTTTCGTCCAAATATTATATTAAAAGGGCATAAAAAGACCTTTCACCCCCGCATTTTGATAAGCAAAAAAGAGTGTGATTAGATATTTGCATCTTATTTTAAAGCAAACTTAACAAACATTTTGGATGATAACTTTCGCCAAGAACAATATTTACTAATTAATGAAATGTTGAAGGTTAAAAATGGGGACATAAGAGTGACATTAAGTAAAGGTCAAGAACCTAATGCAATTAAAATGTTGTATATTTATTTCAAAAAGTAATTATATTAACCTACCATTTCTATTACATACATGACATTTTAGTTACCGTGAAAGTCCTCAAATTTTGCAAATTGTCGCACTTATCAACGTGCTTTGAAATGAGAAGTAGATAATATGTCGAAATTCCCTTTTTGTCCTTTATTTTGATTATATAAAATTTTGAAGAAAAGTAAGCCGTTAGATGCTCTTCTATCGTATTTGGATGTAAACTGCTATCATAGATAAAATATTAATTAATAAAAGGTTGATGACATAAAGTTGCACCCTCCAAACCTTTTCAAAATATTGCAAGTTTTTTCCTCACCTTTCATTTGTTGCATTGGTGGTCCCAAATATTTCAAGTGCGTGCATATGGAGTCCAAACCATCCATTTTATGCTAGTTGACCAAAAATTTTGTTTGACCACATTTTGAATATTTTTATAACAGGCAAAATAGTAACTTTATATTTACCACATTAAACAGTGAAAATAAATAATAAAAAATAGAAAGAAAACTAGATATTCTTCCCCTACCTAAAACTAGAAACCTCAACACGTACCATCAATCCATCTCATGAAAACACCACCACAATTGCCACAAGCACTTCAGCCATTGTCACCACCAACACTGCCATCCTTTGCCCACCTAATCACCAATGGATGCTCAAACCCAAATTCAAAATCACACCAATATTAATGCAACCACAGGCACCAACGCTAGCACCACCGTAACCATAAAAACCAACTCCACTGCCACCACCGACATAATCAATTGCCCCCTCAACCAACCACTAAACTCTCTTCCTGCCCTAGAAAAATTCGGAAAGTCTCCCCAACCACCACTTTGACCCCCACCTCACCTCACTCATCCCACCCCAATCCCCATCGGCAGCGGTGGTTGAATTTAAGCAATCTCTCATTTTGGGTAGAAGGTTAGAAGAAGATGACACAATTTTTCTTTTTCTTTATTTTTTTGGTTTTTAAATTTGATTATTTTAATTGTTTAATGTGATAAATAGAACATTACTATTTTGCCATTTATAAAAATATTAAATATATGATGAAACTCAATTTGTTGGTCAACTAAAAAATATATGGATAGTTCACATCCATTTGGACTCCAAATACATGTACTTGAAAGATTTGAGACATGGCTGCAGTTGTCCCTAAAAAAATGTGCAAAGTTTGAGAGCTTTTGTTATTGTGCAGTTATAATACTTACTTTTATAAAACGACCGTGATTACCCAAATTCCAAACTAGGGATATTGAAGAAATATTTTTGAACAATTATACTATTCCTAGTTATCTTTAGGTTATTATTATTATTACTTTTCTTTTCTTTTCTTTTTTTGTGAAAACGTCTTTCAATTAATTATAATGAAGATTGTTTAAAATGGGACCCTCTTTATGCACTTTACCCCCTCTTTATTAGTTTAATTAAGTTTTCTTTATAGTCGAATTGAAGTGGTGCGTCCATCTCACTCATAAAACTAGATTTATATAAAGGTAATTTTTCGCTGACATTAAGTTCTTGTTTGTCATATTATCCAAAAAATTTATTTTTCTTCAAATGCATTTTCAACTACACATTTTTTTAATAAAATATTTTACACGTATACTCATAACTTTTTCCTGTTTTTTAATCACATTTTCCTCCAAAAATCATTGTTACATAACTCATTTTAACATGAAAATTAGGCTCAAACAAAGGCTATCTTTACAAGGAGATCTGAATTAAATTTTGGAAAAATAAAATAAAATTATCAATCCAGAATTTTTTGTATGTGACTCTAATAAGTTGTTTCTGTATAAATTATTTTTTTGAGATAATGTGTGCTTGTTTGACACAATATCTTTAAAAATTATTTTTTAAAAAATTAATTTTCAACCACACATTATCTCAATAAAATAATATTACGCTTCAAAAATCTCTCCCAAACAAACTTAGCCCCTGTTTGGTTTGGATAAAAAAAATTAATAAATTTTGATAAAAGTTGGTGAAATGTATAATTAAAAAGTTGATAAAATTTTGAATTTCATAAAATATGTAGTTACAAATAAATTTGAGAAAAAAATGACTTTAAAGAAGTGAGCCGAGCCAAGCTTTTAATGTCAAATGAAATGAAAATAATTCTCCTTTTTTTACTCATAAGCAACTATGTAACATTTATTTGACTTTAATTGATTTGACATTTTAAGCCCGTTATTATTGTATAAAAATGATATTTTAAATAATTATTTTTGAAAAATATATAATTAAAAAGTAAAGATTTTTTTTAAAATTTACGTGCAAAATATTTTATTGTGTGAATTTTAAATTATTTTGTTTTAAAGATAATCAAACAAGAACTAACAATCATCTCATACTACCCATGATCAAAATAAACTTGCTCTTTTTCATTTGTCCCAAAATATAAACCACTTTTCTAGTTGAGGATATAATTAATTTCTTAATATTCCTCTATTCAATGTGTCTTATTATCAACAAATATAAACAACTCTTAGATATACTCGAAAAAATATAAATAAAATTATATTTCCAACTATATTAATTAGATTTTCTTATTCCGCGTGAAAATGAAAACGAGTCTATCTTTATAAAAAAAAAATAGGGAATATTTAATATGATAAGTCAATAAATCCCAAGGATAAGCATAGCTTATGAGCAGCAACATACCGAAACAAATTGTAAATACACGGAGCCTACATTGAGACCATTTTCCTTTTAATAACGGCACTAGCTTCCTATATAATCAATACATGCATACATACCATGCAACAATACACAAGGCAAGCATATATAGTTGGGGAACAACCCAAAACATAAATATTAGAAACCCGTCCTACAAAATTTAAATTCCAAATGGGTACTCGAAAGGATCTTCACATGATATAAATCTTGTTACATCATTGGTAGTGCATGAGCTGCGAAGGAGCAGCGACATTCTGGAAACTACCATCGTAGAAGGCTTGGCTAGCACCAGCACCCAATCCCAAAGATGCTTGCTTCAGAGGATGTTGCCCCTGGGAGTGCATGAATGCATGTACGCCACCCATCTTGGTCATTGCAAGTTGCCGTTCATAAGCCAAAAGGTCTGTGGCTGGAAAGCCTGTAAAAGGTGCAGGTGCAGGTGGTGGGAGCGGGTTTGAGCTCGTTCCAGGCAGCGTTGGCTTGTTGCCCCATGAACACTGCAGGCATTTGAAAAACATCGATGAGGTCAAGCTAAAACTATAAACGAACAATCTAAGCCTTATTCCTAATTTGGGTTGGCTAAATGAATCTTTTTTCTCCATTCATTTGGTTAATCTCTGCCAGATGATGAACAAATTAACATTCCTCATCTTTTCTTCTCATAAATTAGATTTTTTTCCTTGTCAACAATAGCTTTTCACAAGGAAAGTTATCTGGCAAAATATCCTTTCCAGCTGAATATCTATTCCCTTGCTATATAAGCAAGCATCTATGAAGGCAAATACCTTGATTTGTTTTCCAAAGAGAAATGATTGATTGTTTCCCAGTGAAATGGCCATAGCGGCCTCTGCATGGGTACTATATCTTACAAAACCAAATCCTTTGTCACGCTGAACTCGAACTTCCTCGATTGCTCCAGCACCAAGGGAGTGGAAATGGCGATGGAGGTCAACCTGGGTAACCTGGTAAAGCAAATGCAAGGGAAAATGCATGAAAAAGATTATTAATTTTTGGGTGGGGAGGAGTATTAAGAAGCTCTGTGAGCAAATATGTCTATGTAGAGTAAATAGGGACAATGTGCGAATTCCTAGCAATAATTTTCCCAACACCCTCACAATTTATCAAATATTCTAGGATTTTCCTTTTACCAACTTGAAAAGAAAACGTTGTTTGTAAATAAAATCCTTAAAAGGAATACACAAGCCATGTGAGCTACTCAGAGTGAGACATCACATAGAATCAGAAGTTTCTTACCTCTGGAGCAAGATTACCAACATACACTGTGGTGTATTGAGGGTTATTATCGGGGATATCACCATTTGTTGCCTCTTTAACATCTTCTGTAAAAGCAGAAGCCAACAAATATGATTATTTTTATCTCATTGGCCATCAACTAGTAAATCAATAATTATCTGTAAGTTATTCACATCTGAAGCATAATTCTCAGAGAGAAATGGAACATAAGAAATTACAATAACTCAAATCCAGTTTCTCTTAAATAAATTCATATGGCAAGGCCTGAAATTACTTAGTTCCAATCAATGGCTACAATTTAGTTTTTTCTACGAGACCATAATTTACATGTTTCTCATAATTCTTCCAGACATTTTTTCTTGCTCACCTAAGGTGCCATTCATTAGTTCCACTACACTTTGGGCATCCGAATTCTGCTTGTCATCACTGGTACCAGCACCTTTTGTGGCCCAATTGCAACGTATCTGCCTGCTGCCAAGCCATTTTCCTGAGTAGTAGTCAGAGAGAATATTAGAGAGTAAATTACCTATTCTTTTTGTTTGTGGTAAGTAATAGGATAGGGGCACAAAATTATTCGTATTGAAAAATGAGAGAAGAAATATAAGTTTGTAGAATAATTCTTTGACGTCGTATTCATTTTAGAATATAAATACAAGACATTTCCACATTTTCTCTAGCATAATTGGCTTCATATCCCCACTATCCCCTACAATTACTAAAGTACAACTAGAAATAACATCTCACCACTAATTACATTTGACTAAATCAAAATTAAATAAAACATAACGTTACAAATGAAATATATTGTAGAAGATAGCGGAGTCATGGAGAAATTAGTACTCCTCAGTTTTAGGTGAAAGTACTAACATTATTTCGTATATAAACTTTATGCCGTCATTGAATACTTATGAATAAAATATTTTGCAAACGTATTATTTGTTCAGGGAGGCTATTCCTTCCTCCAAAACCAATATGCGAGGTCCAGGTTTCCTCGAAATAACCTATCCATTTCGGTAATTATTTTCTATTTTGATTTAAATTCGTTAGGAGTAAACCGTGATCATAGCATTTGTATAAGAGGCAGCATGTACGAATTGCAGGAATGAGTGTAGCGCTCGGAAAAGACGGCGAAAACTATGTCTAACTGTCAAAGAGAACTTCAGTCCAAGATGAACGAGTTCCTGGACGTTAGATATTCAGTATTTTTATCTTTATCATGCAACAAAGACACTAAACGTGGATCTGAAAATTTCGAGGACTTAAAGCATGCACAACAAAGTAGCAGAATAGTGATACTGCCTTCTACAGTGCAAACACCAAGATCCATTTCTTATGATGTTGAGCATGTAAGAAATCAAACATCGGCTTCCACCAAAAGATTTGAAGACAGAAAATTATTGCTAATCTTTGATGAGATTTGTATGAAACAACAATTTTTTTTCATCATTGCAACCAACTGATGTGCAAAAAGGATAGAAAAATGTCAGCCAAAATGTTTCTGTAGCCTAGGAAATGGGCATCCATATTCAGTGATCTTCTAGAAGCATTAAGCGCTCAAAAATTGGAGAGAATAAATTAGAATAAACTGATTTCGAGATGAAGGCTAAACATGAACATAGACAAAATCATGACATATCATTCATCTATCAAGTGCCATTATAAAAAGGAAGAATAAGGTTGAACTAATGAAGCATCTACAACAAAGATTTAACGTCTTTTTACATTTGATCATAAATGGAAAACATAGAATAGATGAGACAATTTTTCTCAAAATTCACCCTCGAGGACAAAGGTATCGTTAAAGGGTAGGAATGTCATGATTTTTAATTTTTATTTCATTTTATGTTTTATAAATTTTGAGTTAGTGGTGGGTTGTTATTTGTAATTGTATTGTAGTTATTGTAGGAGACAATGGGGATATGGGGCAAATTAGTTCTCCTTAGTTTTAGGTGAAAGTGCTTGCATTATTTTGTATTTAAGCTTTAAGCCGTCAATGAACTCGAAAACCAATACTTTGGATGTCCAAGTTTCCTCAAATTAAAATATCCATTTCGCTAATAGTTTTCTATTTTATTTTAAATTCGTTACGAACCCACCAACTTAGTAACATAATGCTATAGAATTTCCAGGTCATGATGCTAAAAAAATTGTGCAAGGACAAGTTATGAAGAGAGATTGATGACAATGTTCTCACCAGTTAAATCATTTATTGCACTTAGGGCATCCTGAACCAAAAAAAAAATTAATTTGAGTAGAATATGCAAAACAAACACAATTAAAACGCACGGAAACATACCTGCTGATTTCGGAATGAGACAAATCCAAACCCCCTGGAACGTCCAGTCTTTTGATCCCACATAACTTTAGCATCACTGCGAACAAACGAGACAATAATCATTTTTTAAAACAAACACAACAATTCATTAATCAGACAGCAATGCTAAACTATTTTTTAACCAAAAAATTCAATGCAAGGGGAAAGACCAAGTTTGAACTCAGTTTTTACCATACCACTATATGGAAGTTAAATCGAGAAAAAGACTGTGCACAAGGAAAGAGGAAGAGAGAGTGAGGTGCTTACGAACAACTCAGGTAAACAGAAAAGCATGCATACAACATAGCATCGGTAACTTCAGGGCTAAGATCACCAACAAAAATATTGTAGTGGCCTGCATAAGAGGTATAAAATGATAACAAACCCAAAATCACAAGATATGACCTTGTTATGCTAAGGCGTGTTCTCTTTGCTATTTTTAAGCCGTTTTCTGTTTTCGATTTTTCAAAATAGTGAAAACGCGTTCTCTTTCCTATTTTCGAAAACACATTTTTGAAAACAANTCTATGCATTTCATTTAATTTGCAAATTAACAATTTGGATTACGTGAAAAAACAGAATCATTAACGGTCTGTTCTCTTTACCATTTTCAAGTCGTTTTTTGTTTTCGATTTTCCTAAACAGTGAAAACGCGTTCTCTTTCTCATTTTCGAAAACGCGTTTTTGAAAACAAGTTAAAATTTACAAAGAAAACTAAAAACGACAAATTTGTCGTTTTGGGTGTTTTCAGTTATAACTTGGCCAAAATTTCCAAAACGCGTTTTCATTGTTTTCAACCACCGCCAACCATCACCGCACCCCGACCACCATTGCACCACCGGAACCCACCACTACACCACCGCGACCCAACCACCACTATACCACCATCGCCAAAATCGCCACCAAAAAGACCCCCACTGCCACAGCCAAGACCCAACCTCCACAAAATCGCCACTAGAGAGGCCCCACTGCCACAGCCAAAATCACCACATCCAAGACCCAACCACCGCCAAAATCGCCACCAGAAAGACCCCCACCGCTACAGCAAAAAATCGCAACCCAACCGCTGCCACAGCCACCACCACATCCAACCACGCACCCAAACCAACTACCGCCAGCGAAGAATGAGGGAAAGAAGAGAGAGAGGAGGGGAAGAAGAGAGAGAGGCCAATGAAGTGAGGAGGGGAAGAGAACACGTTTTCCATTTTCTAATTTTTGAAAACAATTTTTCAAAATGCCAAAAAGAACACATTTTCAACAATCCCAAAATGGACACTCAAAACACAAAACCCAAAATAAATTCAAAACTCAAAACATAAAATTTAAATACAAAAAGACT
>CAIGRP010060332.1:0-10163 GCA_903798385.1 Fraxinus cuspidata | reverse complement strand
TTTTTTTTTTTTTTTGCGCAGCTTTCTCTGGTTCTTTATGTGCTCTAATCATTTTCTCTGCGTGTAAGCAAGTAGTGGTCGAACCTTCCTGTCCCTACAAGGGGCGAACATATGTGGCGCTCTATTTTAAATTTCTTGCAATATTTTCTACAGGTGCTTATGTGTGACCAGGGTGAATCTTCGAATTTGAGAGAGAGCCTAAACCTTTTAGTGAAGCAATTCAAAATGAGCAAACTAACTTTTGGTACTATGAATGAAGAAATTACATCTTTGTACAAGAATGTAACACGAGAGTTAGTACCTAAACATGAAAATAAATTTATAGTTAACTGTAGGTGAATTTATAAGGTTGAAGAAAGTGGAACAAAAACATAACAATTAAGGTTTAAAGTCAGACTTGTAGCTATTTAAAGACTTTACACAATAAGAAGGTATTAGTTATAATGAAATCTTTTCTAAAATACCCAATACAATAATAGTTTTATATACTTTAGTAGCTCATTTTACTGGAAAACGGAACAACTTGATGTTAATCTATTTTTTTCGCAATTTGAGTTGGAAGAAAAAGTTTACATGAATCAGCCTATTTGGTTTTGCTTATAAGAAAAAGTCTGACCATGTGTGCTCAGTTAAAAATCTCTATATGTTCTAAAGCAACCTCCTAGGTGTCGAAATAAAATATTTGAGAATTCATAAATATTTGTTTTACGTGATCTTTAAGTGTTCATAAATCTTTAATGCATGTTTGTGTATTCGCATTAAACTTATATCATAAACTTTTAATGTTGCCCCTACGGGCATGACACAGTAGTAAAGTGGGAGAGTTTTCTACGGGACATTGGAGGTTCGGATCTCCGCGGCAGCTGGAAGGCATATGTCTTGTGGTGGCAAAGTTAAGTGCGCTTTGTCTCCCTTCCGAGGATTCCTTCCGTACATTGTAAAGAGATGTTCATAGGAAGGAGAACCGATTCCCGAATGTTCGGTCCAATTGTGTATAAGCGATGACTGTATCTGGATTTACCCGAGTGGCGAACTAGAGGGGAAGGCTGCTACTCCTCAGGATTCGGACGTAGCTCAGACTCCTGAGTCACAAAAAAAAATATATATATATATATATTGGATGTTTTTATGTTGTCTTTAGGTTTTAGAAGTAAACTTGATTATTGTCTTTATTTAAATCTCAATTAACTAAACAAATCCATATTTATTTGTTGTTGTATTTAGATGATAAGCAATAAATTAGTACTTGTGTTCATACTATTAGTAAAAATCTTTTTCTCAAGTTCATAATTAATTAGTTCTTGTGTTCATACTATTAGTAACATAATTTTTTTTTTTTAAGTTCATAATTTGATACAAAAGATTTCAGTAATACCAAAAATATCTTAGAAATAGATGATAAGTGCATTTTGTATATTTATTCGGATCATTATATTAAGTTTTTATATCGTCAAAGTAATGAATTCTACTTAAATTGGGTTAATTTTCATTTGTTTAGGTGTTGGACCTATTTCAAAGCAATTGGAAAAGAAAGAATGATCAATTGGCCATTGGATGGAAGGTTTGGGGATTAAATTTCACACTTTGAAAATTGAATGGCTTAAATTGAATTGACGAAGACATGGGATGCACAATTGATGAACTCAAGGGACTAAATTGAATTAAATATGAAGAATGAGGCCTTGAAGTCAAGCACCACATGATATGGGCCTTTGAACATGGTAATTGATTTGGTACCAAATTCTAATTACAATGGAATTCAAGAAATCTGGTGGAAAGAAAATTGGAACTGGAGACCTTTGACAATTGGACTTCTAATTGGAACAAAAATTGGCAATTGATTGGAATATAAGGGAGAAGCACATGCACGGCAATTGAGGGGCAGATAATTAGGAAAAAACCACATGTACAAATAAATGCCTCACAAAGTGTTTCAGATGTTGCGTTGGCAGCTTTTGGTTGGATCAATTTGTTTGTGTTTTTTTGTCATCAACAAATGAAAAATTTTCAAGTGTATACCTGTAAAAATTATGTGAACTAACATTGTCCAGAAAAGTATATACATCGGCCAAGAATTTGGGAATAAAGGGCAGACACACGGCAAGCAATAAAAGATTATTCCAAAATTTAGTACAATAATTGTGCAAGAATTTAGAAATTAATCACGTTCCGTCAATTTCTCGATGATGTCATTTAAAATTTATTTGTTTAATTCCGACATTATGAGTAGGTAAATGAATTTAATGTTAGGATTACAATAAAACTTATATCATAAACTTTTGATTTTTGAATCTTAATTATTATTTACATTCAAAGTACATTTTCAATTTTTGAATGATTGACATAGACTTAAATTTCTCTACAATTATAAGCGTAATAGCTGTATGAGTATTGTGGGGTTTTTTTTTTTTTTTTTACCTTTGAAAGATTGAAAATAAGTTAGACATAATGTCAATTGTCGTAGAATTCGATATGAGATATAAATATACCGATATACTTTATATAATCTCTAATTATTCATATATCTTTAATGCATGCTTGTTTATTCACATTCGTCATAGAAATATGGTCAAATCTCATGTAAAGATATATTTAATTCTACTCGATAGAGATTGTTAAACAAATTAGAAATATTGATCTTCATAATTGAATCGTGTTGTCAAATTCATAAGATTCAGAGTTAAAGTGATTGATATAAGAGGATTCGGGATCCTTAAACACTTTTCATCAACATATTTTCATTAAAATTACATTCATTACAACTTTGCATCGATTTTGTTAAGTTAGATCTTGCATTTTAAGTAAAATAGTTAGGGACAATCTAGTCATAGAAAAACGACAAGTTTCCATTAAATCGGTTAAGGCTAAGTTGTAAAATCTCTGTGGGTATCATACTTGGACTCAAAATTCATTTTACTAGTTAACGAATCGTGCAATTGTGGTAATTCAAATTGAAAAGATTTCACTACAAATTTTTGATATCGTTGTCGGGGATTGTTACTTTAGCTTTGGATTAAAAGTATGTTGAATGAATTGAGTTTCCTTTAAAATCCCAATGGAAATTGCAAATCAGATCTACAATTGCGTAAGAATTGTGCCTTTCATGACGCGACAAAACATATTGAGGTGCGATTTCATTTTATAAAAGAGATTGTATCCAAAGGTTATCCACCTTGATAAAATTCACAAGACATGGGTGCTAAACAATACTGGTATGTTTGATTGCAAGCTGCACTAAAATTGTATGGAAATAAAATAAGTTCATCGAAATTATCAATTAAATATATTTGATTGTTTTAATTTTCAAATTTAAAAATGTTGTTAGTTTCCATAAAGTTGAGTTTTTGAGAAATAAGGAAAACGAGGTCACATACAAATTTTTGAAAAATATTTTTCACGAGAAAAATGTCAATCAAATACCTCAAAAGTAGAAACTTTGGTAAAAAATGGACATTTACCATGAAAAATAAAGTCAATCAAATACACCCTACATGTAAGCAAGTTTAGGTCTTTCTCGAGCTTACTTACATTAAAACTGGTTGAGTTCTTTGTATTAAGCAAATTTGAATTTCTGCCTTTTTTTTTTTTTTTATTGCTTATTACTAACTTTTCTTTTTCTGTTTGCCATGTAGGCCATGATATAAATTGGAGTGACTAAAGTAAGTATTTGGCATATGGTTCAAGACGGAGATTCTTGACAAAGTGGCCCATATGACGAAAGCCCAAGCCCGGTTGTGTGTGTGTAAAATGTGTGTGTTGTTGGTCCTTAGCACAATTCTTGTCGTTGATATTGATTTTTGTTAGGTCTATTGTAATTGGCGATTCTTTAAATATAATTAAAAATATAAATGAGTTGTAAAAATTAAAGAGTCAATAGAGAGATTGTATAAGTCAATTAGAAGTCTTAGGGTTCGAATATGAAAGAAGGAGAAAAAGTTGCCACACTAATGCTAGCTTAATTCCAAGACAATACTCGAGCATCCAAAGCAATAACAGTTTCAATACCTTGGCGCTAGACATTTCGTTCGAGCGTCACCCGATGCTAGCCTGGAGCTGGGTTTTTCGAGCTCCGGCAACTTCCAGAAAAATCCTAGTTCGTGTTTAAAAACTTTTTGTGTCCTAAACCCCAAAAAACCTTCTTGTATATATACTCTCAAGTAATATTTCGTCCATAGGTGTGGTTAATCATTATATTCTTCCTAGAATTCATCTGTTAGAGATTCTACATCAATTCCTTACATTGAGATCATTCAACCACACATTGAAAACATCAAAATCCAAATTCTCAAAACATCAAACAACCCACTTCCTAAATTAATATTTGTTAAAGCTAAAGATTCAGAAAGGTGACCGAAGTTCAAGTTGGACGAGGATGAGAGAGTTCTCGGTGATCCACATAAGATAAACGATTTCAAATGTCCGTTGGAGCACGCTGTCCAATTAGTGCCTTGGTGATTACAGTTAGGAGCTCAAAGAATACTAGGAGTTAGTCTAGTCTGGATCATATTGTAAGGCAATTCTTTATAGTTGATTTTACTGGCAGTATGCTCGGAGTTTTTCGATCTCGCAAGGGGTTTTTCTCCGTGATCAATTCTTTGGTGTTATTTTCTACAAATTACAAACGCGGTAATTCAACATCTATGTTAGATTTGCATGTGAAATCATTTGGATTAAATATTTTATAGTTACTTGTTGCTCTAAATATTGGTAAATTTAAATTTCGCATAAAACACATATTCAACATCTAGATGTTAGTAGGATCGACCTTCGATATTTCACTTTTTTTCATGCTCTTGTGTGTAACGTGAGTAAATCTTTGAATTTGGGCGCGTACATGATAACAACAACAACACTTGATTATTTAATACAACGCTTAACCTAATTTTACCCAAAATGGGAGTACAAGTCTATAGGTTGGGGTTCTGGGGACATACCTTTCGACTAACGCCAAAATTAAATTCAATGTTGATGAAATGTCTAGTTAAAAAGATGATAAAAAATATGAATTTCATGAAATATGTGATTAAAATTAATTTTTATTAACTTTTTTAAGCTAGACCAGGACTTAATCATGAATATGAAAAAATTGAAACTAATATTATTATTTGTTTAGAATGGGAACCTTAAAAAGTCACAAAATAAGTCAAATGGGCAGTTTTTTCATTACGCAGTCAGAATAATGCTTGCACATGAATGCCATCCCAAAGCTATGAATATTGTGGAATCTTTCTCATATAAATAGTAGCCTATCAGAGGCAAAGAAATTGCACAACTCCGTTAGGCATAATATAAATTCTTCCAAACCAATCATATATTCACCGGCGCCGGAGCAATCATGGCTAAGATTGCCTTGGGAAATACTCGAGAGGCCTTTCGATCGGACTGCATCCAAGCCCTTATTGTGGAATTTATTTGCACGTTAGCAGGATCGAACTTCGATATTTCACTTTTTTTTCATGCTCTCGCGTGTAACGAGGGTAAATCTTTTAATTTGAGCGCGTACATGATAACAACAACAACACTCGATTATTCAATACAACGCCTAACCTAATTTTTTCCCAAAATAGGAGTACAAGTCTATTGGTTGGGTCCTGGGGACATACCTTTCGACCAACGTCCAAATTAATTTTAATATTGATGAAATGTCTAGTTAAAAAGATGATAAAAAATATGAATTTCATTAAATATGTGATTAAAATTAATTTTTATTAACTTTTTTTAGCTAGACTAGGACTCAATCATGAATGTGATAAAATTGAAACTAATGTTATTATTTGTTTAGAATGGGAACCTTAAAAAGTCACAAAATAAGTCAAATGGGCAGTTTTTTCATTACGCAGTCAGAATAATGCTTGCACATGAATGCCATCCCAAAGCTATGAATATGGTGTAATCTTTCTCATATAAATAGTAGCCTATCAGAGGCAAAGAAATTGCACAACTCTGTTAGGCATAATATAAATTCTTCCAAACCAATCATATATTCACCGGCGCCGGAGCAATCATGGCTAAAATTGCCTTGGGAAATACTCGAGAGGCCTTTCGATCGGACTGCATCCAGGCCCTTATTGTGGAATTCATTTGCACGTTAATAGGATCGAACTTCGATATTTCACTTTTTTTCATGCTCTTTTGTGCAACGAGGGTAATTCTTTGAATTTTGGCGCGTACATGATNCGGAGCAATCATGGCTAAGATTGCCTTGGGAAATACTCGAGAGGCCTTTCGATCGGACTGCATCCAGGCCCTTATTGTGGAATTCATTTGCACGTTAGTAGGATCGAACTTCGATATTTCACTTTTTTTCATGCTCTTTTGTGCAACGAGGGTAATTCTTTGAATTTTGGCGCGTACATGATAACAACAGCAATACTTGATTATTTAATACAACGTCTAACCTAATTTTTCCCACAATGGGAGTACAAGTCTATTGGCTGGGACCTTGGGACATACCTTTCGACCAACGCCAAAATTAATTTCACTATTGATGAAATGTCTAGTTAAAAAGATGATAAAAATATGAATTTCATGAAATATGTGTATAAAATTAATTTTTTTATTAACATTTTTTAGCTAGACCAAGACTTAATCACGAATGTGATAAAATTGAAACTAATGTTATTATTTGTTTAGAATGGGAACCATTAAAAATCACAAAATAAGTCAAATGGGCAGTTTTGTCATTACGCGGTCACAATAATGCTTGCACATGAATGCCACCCCAAAGCTATGAATATGATGGAATCTTTCTCATATAAATAGTAGCCTATCAGAGGCAAAGAAATTGCACAGCTCCGTTAGGCAAAATTTAAATTCTTCCAAATCAGTCATATATTCACCGACGCCGGAGCAATCATGGCTAAGATTCCCTTGGGAAATACTCGAGAGGCCTTTCGATGGACTGCATCCAGACCCTTATTGTGGAATTCATTTGCACGTTAGTAGGATCGAACTTCGATATTTCACTTTTTTTCATGCTCTTGTGTGCAACGAGGGTAATTCTTTGAATTTTGGAGCGTACATGATAACAACAACAATACTCGATTATTTAATACAACGCCTAACCTAATTTTTCCCAAAATAGGAGTACAAGTCTATTGGTTGGTTCCTGGGGACATACCTTTCGACCAACGTCCAAATTAATTTCAATATTGATGAAATGTCTAGTTAAAAAGATGATAAAAAATATGAATTTCATGAAATATGTTATTAAAATTAATTTTTTATTTACTTTTTTTAGCTAGACCAGGACCTAATCATGCATGTGATAAAATTGAAACTAATGTTATTATTTGTTTAGAATGGAAATCTTAAAAAATCACAAAATAATTCAAATGGGTAATTTTGTCATTACGCAGTCACAATAATGCTTGCACATGAATGCCACCCCAAAGTTATGAATATGGTGGAATCTTTCTCATATAAATAGTAGCCTATCAGAAGCAAAAAAATTGCACAAGCTTCGTTAGGCATAATTTAAATTTTTCCAAACCAGTCAGATATTCAAATGAGGAATCTCAACTCATTACCGATAGCCATGTCAGCTCCGACCCCGGCCATCACGAAAAGAAACGTGCAAATGAATTCCACAATAAGGGCCTGGATCCAGTCCAATTGAAAGGCCTCTCGAATATTTCCCAAGGCAATCTTAGCCATGATTGCTCCGGCGCTGGTGAATATATGGCTGGTTTGGAAGAATTTAAATTATGTCTAACGGGGCTGTGCAATTTCTTTGCCTCTGAAAGGCTACTATTTATATGAGAAATATTCCATCATATTCAGAGCTTTGGGGTGGCATTCATGTGCAAACATAATTATGACTGTATAATGAAAAAACTGCCCATTTGACTTATTTTGTGATTTTTTAAGATTCCCATTCTAAACAAATAATAACATTAGTTTCAATTTTATCACATTTATGATTAAGTCCTCGGTCTAGCTAAAAAAAGTTAATAAAAAAATTAATTTTATACATATATTTCATGAAATTCATATTTTTTTATCGTCTTTTTAACTAGACATTTCATCGATATTGAAATTAATTTGGGCATTGGTTGAAAGGTATGTCCCCAGCCCCAGCCAATAGACTTGTACTCCCATTTTGGGAAAAATTAGGTTAGGCGTTGTATTTGACTTTTTGACTTGACAAAGCTTGCCTCTTTTACTTTCTGAATTTTTAATGTTACTAAAAATACTAATTAATATAATTATTGAAATTAATTCCAAAACTCTCTCCCTCTCCCCCCCCCCCCCCCCTCCCTTTTCATAAACTACATATCTATTTCTAGTTTCACTCCTTTAGTCCATTTCAAGAAAAAAACTTATAATGGAAAACATTTCATCAAATACTAAAAACGGAGGCCTAAATGGAAAACCTCTCATCAGACCCTCAAAATTGGTTAGAGGTCACAATCCTAGTCTAAATTGTTCTTTGAAATGATTAACACATGACGTTCTTCTAGAGTAACAACTAATTGTGAATATGAAATTTAGTATAAGAAAAATGAAAATTTACTCTAGAATCGTAGTCGTAAACTTCGCATTGGGTCACAACAACGCTTTACAAATTCTTACAAGGCACACAAATAAACTAGGTTACAACGAAACTAACTCTTCTAAACACGAACTTCACAAGAGTAGTTCAAATAAATTTAAGAATTCAGTCCACTACAATCAATTAAGTATGCACAATCACATCAAAAAAATCACTCATATCAATCTACAACGTAAATGAAACTCACTCACATTAGAAGTCGCATGCATAATATACATCATTGAAGTTTATCGTACACAAAACTTGTTGGATCCAGTGAATGTGACCTCTATAGAATTCGACATCATACTTTTCACGAGTTGGGCCACTATGGATGGTTCGACACATTAGTGTTATTTTGTTAAATTAATGTTATAATAGTAGTAAACAAAGAAGTGAAATGATATTCGATTGAATCGTATCGAATATAAAAAGAAATGAAAATTATCAAAATACCCTTAGAATTGTTAGCACCAATTTCGTGGGGGTAATTGAGTCAATCATGAAAGAAAATATTTCTTTTTATCCAACGACAGGGAAGGCCGAAATGCTATTGATTAAAGAAATTGGTGGGATGCAAGGAATATGTTTTGGTTGGTATGTCATTTCGTATTGTCTTCTTCCAACTTCATTGATATGATTTTCCTTTGGTCCATTTGACATTTATATAGTGTAAACTCAAGAAAAAGATAATCACTAAATTTGATCAGGAACCATCTTCAGAAACTACAAATTTTCGTTGCTCATAATTTTTGCATCCTTACCTTCTTGTCGTTGATGACTGTTCCTATCGGAAATATATATATAATTGTGACTAAATATTTAGGGGCTTTTATTTAAATGACCTAGTCAAACCAATTATTAGTTTCATAAGTCAAACAAATATGTTTTTTTAGTTAGAAGGCCTAAAGATACAAAAAATGAAAAATATAATTTGTAAATGACTAAAATATCATGTATACATAAAGACATTATTACCCTAATTCCTCTTTCATATTTTACTTAGCCCTAAATCAGTTTCGGGTTCCATTTCTTCTTGTTGGAGGTCGATATCTAAAATTTTCTTATTTTCTTATCATCATCTTCTTTCCTTCATGATATTTTAAAATCAATTTTAGGTTTTTTCTTGTCCGGAGGCAGCCCATGTGTTGAAAATTTTAGATTTCTTGAACTAATTTACGTAATGAAGTTGAAATTGTTCCTAAAACACAAAATGAAATTGATATCGTTTCAGTACGAAAATTACACTGATTCACGTAACGACATTAATATCGTTCCCGAGCCACAAAACGATATTGATGTTGTACTAGTGTAAGAAACATACAGCTTTACTAATTTTCGTAACGACATTGACGTCGCTATAGACCAATGAAATGACATAGAAGTTGTTATTTCAAAAAACTTGCACAATGCGCGAGGTACTATTTTCTCTCGGGTGGTAAACAACCGAAAGGCGCACAAGCCAACCAAATTTTCTTTGGATCAACGCTTTGATCCCCAAACTTTCTTACTCCATTATGAGGAACATAACTCAATTATCTATTAATTTCTTTCTCCGACTACATTTTTCTTCTAAGTTTTCATGGCGTTAAGCATAAGTGAATCTTTTCTTGTTTATTTGAGCCCGTGA
>CAIGRP010060323.1:0-18690 GCA_903798385.1 Fraxinus cuspidata | reverse complement strand
TATTTGGCATTCGAGAGGCCAATTCGCTCCTAACAAACTACCAATTTCTGCCTGCTATTCCAGTGATCAATACTCCTATTTATACTTGGTTGTCTAACTAACTCAGTGATTGTGCATGTGAACGTCTTCTCCCCATTTTCCTATTCTGCCCCTGCTCCTTTCTTGCGCCTTTGGTATGTCATGACTGCGGGAATATCAAAAACTTTCTTCCTTTTTGGATGACCTATGATAGTTATTCCTATATGAAGAATAACTGGAGTTTTTTCGGAGTGTCTTGCATGACTTCTATATCTTGAGTAAAATTGACAAAAATAGTTAAAGGTCGTAAGATACTTGTGGTTGTGAATAGTTGAAAGAGAACAGTGCTTTTGTGGATTGGATATATTCAGAGTTTAAATTCATATTGTGACATGTTATAAAGCCCAAGGCAGAGCTTACATACGTGATGAATAGTGGTGGTTCTGGTTTTGATTTTTATATTATCTTTTTATTCTTTAATGCAAAGTTAATTCTAAAAAGCGTGATGGCAGGTGACTACCCAATTCCTGAAAATGGAGAGTTTACTTGATGAAAGTGTTAACCATAAAGTTCAACTTCAAATTGAAAGGGGAGGCAAGCCTTTGACTGTGGAACTGCTGGTGAGATATATGCTCAAGTCCGTAGAATTTTACATTTTTTTGGTTTCTCCATGGCTAGGTGGACAGACTGTTTCTGTTCATCATTTTACTGCTAAAGAACCTTCCATGATCCAAACATAAGCAATCCCATCTAGATATACCCAATTCATAAATTCCTCTATCAATTTACCTTTCTTAGACATCTCTTAAGGAGTTGGTAAATAAAATTTTCTAAATTGGTGAACTGTTGTGATTCTTAGTGGATAATTTAGTTTATGCAACTAGTTAATGTGATTGGAACAATGGTGAGAAGTAATAAGAAGAGGAAGGATGTGCAAGGTTCTCTGATGTATGGAGCTTGGTTTACCAAGTGTCCCGTGATTTTTTTTGCTCTTTGGAATTTAAGGCGTACAAAAACTGTTTTAATTAGCTCAATACTTTCTGTTGGTAGGCTGAACTGTTTGTTGGGGGCTATATTTAAAATTCATGGGTGTTAAGGCTTCTGTCCTAGCGCAGAGAGCTACCCGGTGAAGTTCTTTTGGAATCTTCACTAAGCCCTCCATTTACGTTCTTTAAATTGACTCTCTGTGTAAAACTATCTCAGGTTCAGAATCTGCACTCGATAACTCCCGATTACTTTCTGGAAGTTAGTGGTGCCGTGATACACCCTCTTTCTTATCAACAGGTTAACGTATACTGCTTTTACATATCATCAGTTTTTGACTGGTATAATTTCTCTGTTTGGTGTATCCTTGGCTTGAAATTTTCATTGTTTTATGTGTGTCCCGTGACTTGATGACATACATTTTCACTGTTTCATATAATAATTTTGTAGAGTTACAGAAACACTTCCATTGAGCAATAGATTTATGTTTCCCAACTATATATTATGCCCCTGTTTGACATCCTTTAATTTAATTTAATTTATTTCCCATACTCATTTTTAACCACACATTTACACAATAAAACATTCTACACATATACCCAAAACTTTTATGTACTTTTTAACCATACATTTTCTAAAAAATACTATTCAAAACTATGTTTTTAAAATTTTAAGGATGTCAAACTGGGGCTATATTCTGTCGGCCATTACAAAAATTTACTGTTTGCCATTATGTATCTGATCTGAAGGATTAAACCATGAACTGAAAGTTTATAATGAACATGCAATGATTAGAAGGAAATATAGCCCATGTTTGGTGGGGATTAAAATCAGATTTTGATAAAAGTTGATGGAATGTGTAGTTGAAAAGTTGTGGGTTCTATGAAATATGTAGTTAAAATTAATTGTTGACTTTGATTTAGATTAAAATTCAAATTTTAATCCATATCAAGCATGGGCATAATGATTCATCTGCCATTGAAAAAAATTACTGTTTGCTATTATGGATCTGAAGGATAAAACCATGAACTGAAAGTTTATAATGAACATGCAATGATCAGAAGGAAATATAATGATACTATGAAGCTAATGAAGAAAAGAAATGATGTTTACACTGGTCCATTTTTGTGAAGAAAGACCTCTCTCTGGATTTTTTATATCCTTCTGCCCTAAAGTTTTTGGTGCTCTTTTTGGACAATTTTATTCTGTAGTTTTTTCCTGTTTATTTTGATATATTCAGAATCTTTTCTTACGGAAAATGAATTTTATTAAGAATAATGTTACTTGTATATAAAATAGTTACATAATGGTTTACATACGGATGAGGTGTCTGGAAGTTTTGTTTTTTTTTTGTTGACCCAATCATATCTTACCACATCATGTGTACGTAAATCAACAACCGTTTAATTAATTGTGTAGGAAACCGTATCAATTAAAGTTATTATTTTTAGTTAATTGGAAATTTGTAATTTTCTTTCCTTAGCTAGCAGATTTATTTTTCCTTTCCATGATCATCTCGTGTAATATAAATAGGTTGTAGTAGGTCTCTTGTATATAATCTTTATCTAAAGAGAAATACTCGTTTCTTCATGGTATCAGAGCTAGGCGTCTAAACGTAGCAAAACAATGGCAGATTTCCCCGCCAACAGTAGGGAGTCAACGACCTCCCGAACATCCAATTTCGAAACGGAGGTCAGTCATTCAATTGGTTCTCACGGAATTGAGAACTCTTCCTTCCAACTCACGATGGAAAAGTTGAATGGATAAACTACCATGAATGGGCCCAATCCATAAAACTAGTAATTGACGGAAAAGGGAAGTTGGGCTATCTTACCGGCAAAACCAAGAGGTCAACTGATGCTGCCTTATTACAGAAGTGGAAGTCTGAAAATTCAATGGTGACTTCCTGGTTGGTGAATTCCAAGAAATCGGCGACTGGGAAGACATATCTATTCCTTCCGACAGCAAAGGACGTTTGGGACTCAGTGAAGGATACCTATTTTGATTCTGAAGATTCATTCGCATATATTCGAAATTAAGGATCGATCGTGGCAAACCCGACAAGGACCCAGAGACGTGACTGATTATTACATGGAAATGGTGAATCTTTGGCAAGAACTCGATCTGAGTGTAGAAGAGGAATGTAAGTGCCCTAGAGATTGTTCACTGTACAAAAAGAAACAGGAGAATGAAAGGGTATATGAGTTTCTCGCGAGGTTGAATCGTGAATTAGACGATGTAAGAGGCCGAATTTTGGGTCGAAGACCATTGCCGACGACTCAAGAGGTGTTTGCGGAGGTTCGCCGGGAAGAAGCACGGCGACTGGTAATGATGAAGGAGACGACCGGACCTTCTGGAGCTGGGGAGATGTCGGCCCTCAATGCAAAAATTAGTGGACCAGTTTCTAAAGGATCAATTGGGCTAAAATCAGGTGGGCCTGGTACAAATAGCATAAAAACAATAGTGGGCCTGAACTTGATTTACATAAATCAAATGGAGATAGTGTATTGGGTTTTTCTTTAAAAGGGTCTACAAACGGGTCAACTAAAAAACAACGAGGACGACCATGGTGTGAACATTGCCGCAGGTCGGGACACAAAGAGGACACGTGTTGGGAACTTCATGGAAAACCCATCGATTGGAAACCAAGACAAGATACTCGTAGTCGGGGATACCAAGCTGAGACGGTAAATTCTGGTTCGAGTGGTGCATTCAATTTCAAACAAATGGAGCAACTCTATCAAATATTCCCTAGCCTTCAAACATCTGGTCAGTCCTCTACCAAAAGTTCTTCCAGTTCCTTAGCTCATAAAGGTAATTTTCTGCAAGCCTTAAGCACATCAAAATTTAAAACATCTTGGATTGTTGACTCGGGTGCATTCGGATCACATGACGGATTCATACTAATTATTCTCATCATACTCAACTTGTGTTGGAGATATTAAGGTGAAAATTGCAGATGGTTCACTCTCTTTAGGAAAAGGGAGTATTCAAATTTCTGAGTATATAACACTTGATAATGTCCTTAACGTCCCAAATTTGTCCTGTAACTTGCTATCTGTTAGTCAACTAACCAAAAATTCCAATTGCTCTGCTAATTTCTTTCCATCTCATTGTGTCTTCCGGGAACTTTCATCGGGGAAGACGATTGGCAGTGCTAAAGAATGTGGGGGATTGTATTACTTCGATGAAGCTTATGTGAATAAACTAGGACAATTTAATAATTGTAATTCTGCATCTATTACTAGAGATAGTGAACTTTTCTATGGCATAGAATGGGTCATCCTAGTTTCCAATACTTGAAATGGATACTTCCTCCCCATTTCTTCAATAAAACTTCAATTGATTTCCAATGTGAAAGTTGTGAATTTGCAAAACATTAGCGTGCATCCTTTCCTAAGTCCACGTACAAACCATCTACACCATTCGCCATGATTCACATTGATTTATAGGGGCCTTCCCATAACCCTAATCGTACTCATACAGAATGGTTTGTCACATTCATTGACGATCACACTCGCGTTTGTTGGGTTTACCTACTAAAGGAAAAAACTGATGTTCGATCTGTATTTATAAACTCACCCGATGATTCAAAACCAATTCCGAACACAACTTAAAATTCCCCGAACTGATAATGGCACTAAATTCTTCAATAACACTATGCACGACTACCTAACGAAACATGGAATAGTCTACCAAAGTTCTTGTGTTAACACTCCCCAACAAAATGGGATTGCTGAACGCAAAAATAGACATTTACTTGAAGTTGTTCGTGCCTTAATGTTTACTGCAAACATGCCAAAAAGATTTTGGGGAGATGCAATTCTGACATCTATATACCTCATCAATCGCATGCCAAGCCGTACTCTCTCGTTTGACTCACCTATACAGCGATTCCACAAACATTTTCCGACCTCTCATCTTAATTTAAACCTACCTCTAAAAGTATTTGGTATACTACCTTTGTACACGTACACTCCCATCATCAGAACAAACTTGAGCCACGTGCAATCAAGTGTGTCTTCATTGGGTACTCACCAACTCAAAAAGGCTATAAATGTTATGATCCATCCACCAACAAACTCTTTGTCAGTCTTGATGTCACCTTCTTTGAAAACATACCTTACTTCCAAAAAACCTTCTCTTCAGGGGGAGATTCTAAGTAAAGATCGGTTCTTGGAACAGGAACAAGAATATTTAGATGTTAATCTATCCCCATTTGACTCATATCCAGAATCTGTCACCTTACCTTCTACTATGCCATATACAGAAGAAAACTTGACTTGGGGGGGAGATGTCAGAAAACAAAGTGACAAGGAGATTCTAGTTTACTCAAGGAAGCCTAAATCAAAGTATAAGGAAACTCTCACATCTGAGGCACCAAAAGAGTCGGAACTGATGGTAGGACCTGATGAGAACCTCAACAAAATCACAACTCCAGATAATGATTTACCCATTGCTCTCAGAAAACAAACTAGGTCATGTACTCTTCATCCTATCTCAAAATTTATGTCCTATAATACTCCATCTGCAAAATTTCGTGCTTTTACAGCTAATCTGGATAAAATAGACATTCCAAAAAATATTCAGGAGGCCCTGGAATTACCAACATGGCGAGAGGCAGTAATGGAGGAAATGAAGGCTTTAAAGAAAAATGGGACTTGGGAAGTTGTAAGACTACCAAAGGGAAAGAAACCAGTAGGATGCAAATGGGTCTTCAATGTGAAGTATAAGGCCAATGGAGAAATAGAACGCTACAAAGCTCGTCTAGTCGCCAAAGGGTATACTCAAACATATGGCATCGACTCCACAGAGACTTTTGCACCAGTGGCAAAACTAAATACAGTTCAAGTCCTCCTTTCCTTAGCAGTGAATCTTGACTGACCCCTCCAACAACTATACATTAAAAATGCATTCTTGAATGGGGAACTAGAAGAAAAAGTCTACATGACAATACCACCTGGGTTCAACAAAGGTAATGGCGAAGATCAAGTGTGCAAACTCAAGAAGTCTCTATATGGTCTCAAGCAGTCACCCAGAGCGTGGTTCGATCGATTTGCAAAGGTTTTGAAAAAACTCAAGGATACAAGCAAGGGCAGTCAGATCATACTATGTTCTTCCAACACCCTAAAGATGGTGCGAAGACAATCTTAATTGTCTATGTTGATGACATAATTCTAACAGGAGATAACCTATCGGAGATGGAAAGATTAAAAAAGTGTTTGGCCACTGAATTCGAGATAAAAGACTTGGGACAAATGCGGTATTTCTTGGGAATGAAGATTGCAAGATCAAAGAAAGGCATTAGGTACTCGCTACGAAAATAATCATTGATCTGTTGATTGAAACTAGCATGCTGGGATGCAAACCAAGCGAAACTCCTCTTGAGACAACAAAAATAAAGGATGCAGGAAACCAGTGGAAATGGACAGATATCAAAGATTAGTTGGTAAGCTAATCTATCTCTCACATACTAGACCTGACATTGCCTTCACAGTAAGCATTGTAAGTCAACATATGCATGCACCTAAAAAGGCTCACCTTGAAGCAGTATATAAAATCTTAAGATATCTGAAAGGCACGTCAGGGAAAGGGTTATTCTTCGAAAAGAATAAAGGAAAGAAAGTTGAAGTATTCCCTGACGCATACTGGGTGGATCAATTGAAGATAGAAGATCCACTACCGGCTATTGTACCTTTGTTTGGAGAAACTTGGTAACTTGGAGAAGTAAAAAACAGAATGTAGTAGCAAGAAGTAGTGTTGTGGCTGAATTTAGAGCAGTTGCGCAATGGATATGTGAAGGATTATGGATAAAGAAACTTTTAGAAGAATTGAAAGTGGACATGGAACATCCAATCACGCTTTTTTGCGATAACAAAGCAGCTATCAACATTTCTCTCAATTCAGTACAACATGACATGACCAAACATGTAGAAGTGAACAAACATTTCATTAAAGAGAAAGTGGACGATGGAATTATTTGCATAACATATGTCCTATAAAAGAACAAACTGCGGATATTTTCACAAAAAGACTATCTCGACAAATCTTCAATGACCTCAACTGCAAGTTGAACATGATAAATATCTACAATTCAACTTGAGGGGGAGTGTAGGAAACCGTATCAATTAAAGTTATTATTTTTAGTTAATTGGAAATTTGTAATTTTCTTTCCTTAGTTAGCAGATTTATTTTTCCTTTCCATGATCATCTCGTGTAATATAAATAGGTTGTAGTAGGTCTCTTGTAAATAATCTTTTTCTAAAGAGAAATACCCGTTTCTTCAAATTGCATGCTAGTGTTTTGTACTTTTCATCTTTGCTGTTGTATACACATAATAAAAATCTTAAGTGTTGGTTTAAGCTACCATTGACTATTGAGATAAGTTTGCACTATTAACTTTCTTATTTATAGTTTTTGAAGTTAATTTTGCTAACCAATCTTTATGACTATTGATGCTGGGGTTGTCTATCATTTTAGAACCCACAAGGTAAAGTTTTGCCCCTTGAAAAAATTGCTAGATGTGGGTGTGGTGAAAGATCGGGAATATCAAGTGTTAGGAAGTTGTAGCTTCCCCATGAATACTACTATTCTGCCGTTTCAAAATCAGATTGATTCTATACAATGCTGGTGCCTGCTTACATTTATTTTCCAATGCTGTACCGTATCTAACCTTGTTTTGCATTGTTTGAATACATGGAGTGTTGTATATGAAGTATTGTGTGGGAAAAGTGAAGGTGGGGAAAAAGAAAAAAATTCAGGCATATTTTGATTGAATGGGAAGCTGAAGTAAAAATGGGTAATAATTGAAGAAAAAAGTAGTTGGATGGAAGTTACCCAAAAAATTTCGGTGCTTGTCCATTAAGAATTGCTGGAAGGTTTTCCCTTGCAGGATATCCTCTCATTATTTTCTTGCCAATGAAATACATGTAAAGTTTGTAATACCCCACTTGAATACTTTCTTTTTGAGTCATCCAAATGGTTCCTTGCTGTTCTCTGTTTCTTCCCTATTTATTAATTTTTAAAATTAGGAGAGCGAATTGTATTGAGGGAGAGATGGTAAATACTAAGAAAATAGGATATTGCCTCGATTGAAAAACTAAAAGCATCTTGCAGGTGTCATGCTCGTAATGTGGGTGTAATATTTTTTCCATTTTAATTGTGTATTATTTCTATGATGTGCCACGATTTCTCCCACTTTTGAATGTAATTCTTGGTTCCATGTGCAGGCAAGGAACTTTCGGTTTCATTGTGGTCTTGTATACGTCGCGGAACAAGGGTATAAACATTTATTATCTTTTTTGTTCGCCAATATATCTAGTATTCTTCTTAGATGTATGAATAGGGATGGCAATGAAGAGGGGTTGGGTGGGGAGACCACGCTGGCCATGCCTACCGTAAATGGGGCGGGTAAGGGATGTAAAAATGAGATACGCAAAAGATCACAGGGCATGCCCCGAGAAGGTATGGGGCCATCCTATCTGTGTGCTACCCCCGCTTCACATAGCTGTAAAATTACTGAAGTACACCGTTTATTTTATTACAAAATGTATGGGCATATAAAGGTGAACAGAAATGATTTGGGTTTTACCCCCTCATTAAGTTGCCCAGAATCTTCAGAAATCTGCACTTCGAAGATGATTTTTAGATGGAGATGGTTTGAGTACTAGGATGACATTTAAATAATTGTTTCTTGCTATACTGGATAAATTAGATTTTCATCTTCATCTTTGGAACTTTGATGTGTGTAAACTTTTCCTATTTAATGTTGGTCGCTGATTTTGATTGAACATTTTTTATTGTTGGAACACTTTGTTTAGCTTTTAAATTAATTGTGATTTACATTTATCTAGCCCTTGTTTAACTCTCTTTAAATTAAAACTCTTTATTTTTATACTCATTTCCAACCACATATTCACACAATAAAATATTTTGTACTTGAGCCCGAATTTTTTTCCTACTTTTTAACCACACACTCTCCAAAAAAATTACTATTCAAAACATCATTTTCCCCCGATTTTTCTTTATAATTGCCATCAAACAAGGGCTTATATTAAATAATATGATCTAATATGATCAGGGAATACGATACAAAAATCAATAATTTTGTCAGAAATATAAAGGAATAAAAATGAGTGGATTGCTTAAACAGTTGCCTGATGGGGATGGCAAGCAGGTTTGGGTGGGGAATGTGGCAAGGTTTTGAGAAGTCACTCGATAGCCACCTTGCCCATTCCTTCCATATTGCCATACCTATGTAGGATTATATGGATGCGATTACGAAACCGCCAGAGGCTTAGAAACAATCAAGTTAAAGAGAGAGGTTTCCTTTATGATTCCCATCTCAAGTAGAGATATTCTACCTCATTTCTATAGTGATCTTTTTTATTTACAAGAAAGAATGAATGGTTCTCATTATCTTTTACAGATATATGCTATTTAGAGCTGGAGTTCCGCGTCATGCTATCATTAAGAAATTTGCTGGTGAAGACATATCAAGTGTTGACGACCTTATAGCTGTGCTCTCTAAGTTGTCCAGAGGTGCAAGAGTACCATTGGAATATATAAGCCACACAGATCGTCACCGAAGAAAGGTAGATGTCACTTCTCTTGAAGTCTAGTTTGAGATAATATGCATGTCTTTTGGTGATTACTGGACAAATCCGCATATGGTCCCACTTAATATTTTTTAGACTTTCTGTTTCTTTGATAAAATTTGATTGTTGAGTGGCGCATAACTTAGTTTTACGATGTGGAAGTCATGGTAAAGGAAGTACTAAGTAGCACCAAAACAAGAAAAAAAGGTAGATGAATTGAACTTTTAAGACAAAAATTTAATTTTTGTTTATAATAAACTTCTGATTGAGCAGAATAAATTTTTGTCATTAAGGCTTTCGTGAGACATTGCTACTTTGGCAATTTTGATGCCTTTGGACATTCTACCCTACAATATCCTGACTTGTTTAGTTCTTAAATTTGATAGTTGAAATTTCTTAGAATTGTGTGTCCTAGAATATCAAGAAAAGTGAAAGCGTTTTATTTGCAGTACATATGATATATTTTTAGTGGACAAAAATAAACATACTGATGTTCTTGGGACCCTCCTCACATATATCGAATCTGGTTCATCTTTTCGTAGATAAAACTAGATTCTGGGCAGTTTTTTGTATATGTAGTGAACGTACAACTAGAATATCAGTAGTTTTTACTTCTCAAAACAATTACTCAATATAGGACATTGTGTAATATGCTTGATTGAACGGAGCATTATTATCCAAGGCTAGAAAGTGTCTCCAGGTTGTCTTTCTGCTTCCCTCTGGTCGAGCTTTTATTTATCATAAGATCATAGCCATGAGTTTCCTATTCTATGTTTATCGCTATCCATACTTCTAAGTATGAAGTACCCTACACCTACCTTAAGATAAGGTTTATACTTGTTTCGGTGGTTTTCGTCTTCTTGAATTTATGAACTATGCTTTTGTATGCTCATTATTCTTTTCCTTTCTGCTGATATAACCACATTATTCTGTTTCCAAGTGTCAAGTAGCGTACGCCGCTTAAGCTAAAGCAGAGACTGGTTTAGTGGTTCCTGAATTGATTATGCTTTGCATACCCATTATTCTTTTCAATCCTCTACTGATATAACCACATTATTAACTATGTATTTTAGATAATGATGCTTGTATAGATGTATCTAAGATGTATAGCTGACTATCGCAAGAGTAATTGGAAGATATTCTTAAAACATTTCTGTTTTGCTGCAGTCTGTCCTAGTCACTGTTGACCGCCATGAGTGGTATGCCCCTCCTCAAATATACACTCGTAATGACAGTTCTGGTTTATGGAATGTAAAGCCGGCTTTGCCAATCAACTCTCCACTTTTATCTTCTACCATCAATCCCATTAAACAAGATCTAGCAAGCACAACTATTTCATCGGGTACTATATCTGTTTCTCCAATGGAACAAATACATCACCATGTCAACCAAGAACCATTGGATGGTGTTACCAGTATGGAGACTAGCTGTGAACATGTTGCTGATGGACCACATTGTGAGGACGAATCTGATGCTGGATCTAAAAAAAGGAGGGTGGAGGAGGATACATCTGCTGATGGTTCCATACTGCCTGATTCCTTACATGAGCAGGTGGAAGAAAGATTAGAGGACTCTGGAACAGCAATAGATGCTGTTTTGAGAGATTATCAAGGTGGAGTAGCTGTAGCAGCTAATGCTTCGCCGGAGCGTGTGTTAGAACCAGCCCTTGTGATGTTTGAGGTAACATAACAAAATTATTTTAGTGTGTTCGCTTCTGTGTTTGTGCTTGCTTTTCATTATCTTAGTCGGTGAAATTCTGCACGAAATTTAATTTAGGTTCAAAATGGGTTATATGCATACTGTATTGATGGAGATTACTTTGTGGAAGAAATAATGAAGAGGGATGCAAGGGGAGGAGGAAGAAATAATGAAGAGGGAGGGGAAGAAGTTGAAGAGGAATAGGGAGTTGGTATAGCAAAGGCTGAGGGCTAGGAGTCATTGTGAGGCAGGCTGTTGAATTGGGAAACAGGAGGGATCTGGGTTCTAACTGCATCAAAATGCAGCAACCACGGTTGCTCTGTTTTTCCTCCAATTCAAACTTACAATATTCTCAGAATTCCCTGCCTGTTTGAAGGCTGATCTAGTGTCATATTCATTTTGAGACCTTTTGTCAAGGTTCCTTTGAATGTTTTCCATCAATATTTGATCTCCGTAGAATAGGTTTAGAGGAAAAAGAGAAGTAGACCAAAATAACATGGCTTGAGGTGGTGGAAAAAGATTTTAAGTTCCTCCTGCCTTTGGATCGCAGAGACTGGAAGATGTAGCTGACCAAGTTCAATGTGAACGAAGCTTAGGTTCTTGTTGTATTTTTATTTATTTAACTTTAAATTGATGATGTACTTCTGTTTGTATAATCAATTTAAGTGACTCATGGTTAATGTTTATGCTTGCATTGTTTTCATATATTCACATGCAGTATGCACTGTTCAAGTGTTTAGATCAGTAATTGATTTTTAGGTTTCATCGTAAACCTCACTGGTTACTTTATTTCGTAAACTAAATGTTCAAATCAATTAATTGCTTTTCGGTTTTTCAAAATTTTCAGGTTCATGTACCAACATCATGTATGGTTGATTGTGTCCACTCGCAACATTTCTTTGGCACTGGAGTCATCATATATCACTCTCAAAATATGGGATTGGTTGCAGTTGATAAAAACACGGTGGCAGTGTCTGTCTCTGATGTGATGTTGTCTTTTGCTGCTTATCCAATTGAAATTCCTGGCGAGGTAATTTCAAATCTTTTAAGCTGTGGATACAGTTGTTGTATGTTGTTATTAAGCAATGCAGTCATCTTTCGTAGGTTGTCTTTCTCCATCCTGTGCACAATTTTGCTCTTGTTGCATATGATCCTTCCTCGCTAGGTGATGGTGTTTCTGTAGTTCGAGCTGCTGAACTCCTCCCCGGTATGTTTTTAAATTGCATTGACACATCTGCTTCACATTTCTCTTCCATCCTCCCCTATTGGTGCATTTGTAGATCGTTAAGTGTGGTTTACATTTGGGACAGAAATATCCCTGCCTCTCAAAACAATAGAACCCCTATGATTACTGTTATTTGACAACATCCACCCCAAGATATCCTCAGCATTTTGTCCTTTCACCCCCATAGAAATTTTGGTTTAAATGGATTTCAAAGCTAAATAATGATGCGAGAATGCTGCAAGATGGAGATTTTACTTCGTAATGGACCCAAGTTAGAAGAAAAGCTAATAAGGACACAGGACTTCAAAATGGAATGAAGTGAGCAATTTTGTATGTTGAGAAACTTGGAATTTTATGTCTCTTGCATGCTTTTGGGTTGCCAGAATTCACAGCAGGTGTCAGATAATAGTCACCTCTCGGATATCAACCTTCTATTTAGCCTCTATTTGACAAGAATTTATAGGCGGTTTAATTTTTAAATAGATAGAATTAAGTTGTGGATAAGTGAGTAGTGTTTGTGGGCGCATTGAAACGTGTGATTGAAAATGAAGTTTAAACCATTTATAAATGTTTTATAAATTTTTCCAAATGGAGGCTAATATGTTGTGGTTAATAGTCTATCCTATCGTTAAATGTTGTATTTCACGTCTCTGTGACACCAGCCATTCAGCCTGATCGTTCAGGCCTTACCAAAACTGAATCTTTTTTCATTTTGGTTTTTCAACGTGTTTATATCAATTCATTTTGGTTTACATCCATATGATTTTTGCCCATAATGTGGATTGTGGGTAAGCAGATTACAATTCAACTTGTAGTCCTCAATGTTTATTATTTATATGCGAACTGTTCGTATTTGTTCGGAGAAGCAATTTTATATTACTGGTGGAAGGTTGATCGTATCCTAATCCATTGCTGCCTGTTTAGTATGCCCAGTTGAATTGAATTTTATATTTCTTTCTTATTTGGAAACACTATTTGATTAAATTCAGAACCTGCACTGTGTCGTGGAGATTCTGTCTATCTCGTGGGTTTGAGTAGGAGTCTACAGGCTACTTCGAGGAAATCCTTTGTCACCAATCCTTGTGCTGCTCTAAATATTGGTTCTGCTGATTGTCCCCGATACAGAGCAATCAATATGGAAGTAATCGAGCTTGATACAGGTAATTGACATCGCCTTGTTAATTGTTCTTAGACGTTGCTATCTATTCTTCTGCAGATTCTTCTTTTTTCCTGTTCCCCGGTCCTTGGGGACTGAATGCTGTGGCACTCACTATGTCCGTGCTTTAGATTTTGGTAGTACATTTTCTGGTGTTATAGCTGATGAGCAAGGACGGGTTCAAGCAATATGGGGAAGTTTCTCTACTCAGGTTTGTGCTTTTCACTGCTTCTGGAGTTTGTATGAGCTTCTACATTGCATAAACATGCCGAATTATTACATTTTATATTCCAACTTCCAGCTCAAATACGGCTGCAGTTCATCTGAAGACCATCAATTTGTTCGAGGGATTCCAATTTATACAATCAGCAAAATTCTTGCCAAAATCATAGATGGTGCAGAAGGACCTACTCTTCTTATAAATGGAGTCAAAAGGCCAATGCCGCTTGTAAGAATATTAGAGGTTGAACTTTATCCCACTTTGCTTTCTAAAGCTCGCAGTTTCGGATTGACTGATTCTTGGATTCAGGTAGTCTATTCTACTTTGAAAAGTTCATTTTTTTCCCTCCTCTCAGGAGTTAGTATTTCATTATTCTCTTTCTTTGGTGGGTTCAAAGTGTTTAAATTCTAGTTTGAAATGAATGCAGAATTTAACATGAAGCAATGAAGATGATACAATGAGTATTCCGATGTCTTTAACGTTTGCATATGCATTTTGATATGTACTCAGTGTGATTGTATCACATTAATCATTTTACCAATTATATTATTGAAGATATTTAACATATTTTGCTAAGATCGGCACCACATAAAGTTTTGGTACATCTTTTTCAGGCACTTGTGAAGAAAGATCCTATTAGACGTCAAGTTTTAAGGGTTAAAGGTTGCTTCGCAGGTTCCAAAGCTGAAAGTCTACTAGAACAGGGTGACATGGTTTTGGCGATTAATAAAGAGCCAGTTACATGCTTTCGGGACATAGAAGATGCCTGTCGAGAACTAGATAGGTGTAATGACAGTGATGAGAAGCTTAAGATGACAATTTTTCGCCAGGTATGCATATCAAGCAGTTTCAGCTATTTGGTATTTTACTTTTCAATATAAAATTTAACTGGAAACTTGTTAAATCATATCTTGTTTGGATACTCTTTCTTCAGTTAGACTGTTGGACCTTTTCGTTATTGATTATCATCTGTCATCCATATGGGTTTTCCAGGGTCATGAAATGGAAATATTGGTGGGAACAGACGTGAGGGATGGAATTGGAACCACGCGTGTGATAAATTGGTGTGGATGTATAGTCCAGGATCCTCATCCTGCTGTACGAGCTCTTGGATATTTACCTGAAGAAGGACATGGCGTATATGTGGCACGGTAAGGTTCATAGCACAAGCTACGTAGTTGATATTATTTTATTTGGCCAGCACTGATTTTGAGCAAGTACTATAGAAAATACTTGTATGGTTCTTTCGTGGATTGAGAATTAACTTGGCTAATAAGAGAATAGGAAAAGCTAGTTGAGTTTCTATCCTTGGTTACCATAGGACGCCAAAACTAGAAGGCACTTGACAGGGTTTCCTTGTAACTCTTGTCTGAACTAAACCCCTCAGCAGAGGCTAGGTTCTGCGAAAATGTCCCTTTTCTGCTAAATACGATTCAAAGTTACAATTTAAATCAATAATTTGAACTTTGATTGGTAACTGTAGTCAGATTACTTAAATTATATAGATCTGTGTGAATAAAAGCTAATGACTGGTGAGCAATCTTTTCAGGTGGTGTCACGGGAGTCCAGTGAATCGTTACGGTTTATATGCTCTGCAATGGATTGTCGAAGTGAACGGAAAACCAACTCCTGATTTGGATGCTTTTGTTACTGTGACCAAGGTACGCCTCAGTTAATAAAAGGCACTTGCAAAACCCATCCGAAATACAAGGGGTTCTCGTGCTAAAGCATTGCCGCCCTGATTCTTGAAACATTTTATCATTCGATTTGTAAACCAACAGGAAATAGAACACGGGGAATTTGTTCGTGTGAGAACTATTCACTTGAACGGGAAGCCTCGGGTGCTTACACTGAAGCAGGATTTGCACTACTGGCCTACATGGGAGCTGAGATTTGATCCTGAAACTGCAGTATGGTGTCGCAAGACAATTAAAGCATTAGATTGTAGCACCGCGTGATCATAGGTTTCTCCCAAGAAATGAATAACTGGTCTCATTGGTTACTGTAGGATTTGAGCTGGCTGTATACATGTTTATTATACTAGGGAAGGTTCCTACAATTTGAGAATTAGAGAGTGATTATTGCGAAAATATTTGCTTACTCTATATTTACTTATAGACAATGTAACAACTGCATCCTATTGAGTGGGAAAGTATAGTTTTTTTTTTTTTTTCACTCTTAATTTCTCTATTTGTTCGCTTAAAAAAAATGCTTTCTAGGATAAAAGAATTTTTTTTTTTTTTTTTAAAATTGTGAAGGTAAATATTTTTCCTGAAAATAATTTTTGGAGAAAAACTATTTTCTTGCATTTTCAAGGTTTAGATAGATGACCTGAAAAAAGCAGTACTTTTCGGTAAAAAAATTGGACTAATGTAAAGATTATTTTCTGTACTCGTATTTTGTGTTTTCTTTGTAACATCGCCAACCATATTAAAACTAATGAATTTTAATTACTCATTAAGTGTATCTAACAAATTTATATAATTAATCGTGGTATATAACTACGAAAGCAAGTAGCATAAATATCAAGAAAACCAGAAAACAAATATAGACGCATGGGTTATTTAGCCCCTGTTTGGGTTAAGATAAAAATAAGATTTTTAGTATATTTGATAAAAGTTGATTGAATGCAACATTAAAAAGTCGTGGATCTTTGAGATTAAAATTAATTGTTGATTTTAACTTAGAATTTAATCCTTTTTTTTTTTTTTAAATGAACCATACATGGATTTAGTTTCAAGAGATCAACAGTTAGATACCTTGATACAATCTTTGTCAAAGTTTTGATATCACTAAGATAATTATTGTCTCGACTACACATCAAACAAGAAGGTTCTTTATGACAGTACCATTATAAATCGATGCAAACTTTCTCTAGTTACAGATTTTATTCACCGAACTCATGGTTTTCTACTAAGTAAATCTTTGTTGAATTGTCTCTAAGAAAATAAGAGAGAGAGTGAAAATGTTGCCTCAATGATGCTCCTTGGTTGAAAATTTTAATGAAGAAATTCTAACAAATTTTAGCTTGCAGAAGTATTGATGGAAAGTAAATAAAGGAAAAAAAAAATGGACTATAAATTCCAATACGTATAATCCAAAACCCACGAGATTAATAACAGTATATAAAATTTGCTATCCTATAATCCAAACGTCTAGCTTGACAAAACCGAAAGACCGAATCTTGCAATAATTAAGTAATCCAAATGATCACCTTAATTAAGGAGAAACCAGAACAAAAGTGGAAACATCAAACTTGAAATCCAGAGAGTGGATTGCGTGAGAATTGTTGCCGCTGAACAGTGTCTACATGGCACGGTCGGAGGATTAAGGTAAACCCAGGGATAGTAAGGTAGAATAGGATTCGGCGGTGGAGGGATGGGATTGTTGCCGGTGGATCCCGGTGGAGGGATAGGATTGTTCTCGGGGACTAGTGGAGGGTTAACATTTGCTGGAGGAGGAAAAGAATAAGGTGGATAGGATAATGGAGGCGAAGGTGGCTCTAAACAGGGTGGTGGTGGTGACTGTCCCAGCACCTTCGGCGGCTGTGGCCGCGGTGGAGCATTTGGTGGTGCCGGATAGCAGGAAGGACATGAATGAGAGGATTTCACCATTCCCAGAAACAATACTGAAAACAGAATCATAGAGGCCAGTTTTTGGCCATAATCACTAGCCATTGTAAGAAAGATGATGACTGACGAACTATGAAAAGCAGAGATATACAGATATATATAGAGAGAGCGATAAATTTAGGGTTTTAGAGCACTGTATATATACGAACTAGGGTTATATAGGTATGTAATGTACGTTTCCATATATACACACAAGGATTATATACTGTTCTATGGTGCAATATCTTTGGTTGGTCTGAAATCTTAAATTTTCCATTTTGTGTATCAGCTTCCATAAGAGAATTTATATTCTGCAGAATCCGATCTGTGGATGAAATGAATATATGTGGATTTTCTCAGTTAATTAATTAATACTTCCCGTTTTAGTTCTTTTTCCCTTTTTTATATTTATGCCACAAGTTTGCATGGATTCTGCATGTTCTTGTATAGACAGTTTGAAGATTCGCAGTAATAACTGTAAAAAAGAATAAAATAAATCCTTAAATTAATGTCATCCTCAGTCTAAACCTAGAGCCCTTTTTTCTTTTTTACTTCACTTGTTTACCATTTCAATCTATAGCAAAGAAATGAAAATGATGAACTAAAAGAGAATATAATAGTATAATGACAAATTTAATATTTCATAATTATTGTTACGAATAATGATATCAATGATTGTCTTAATATAAGAACGTCAATAAAAATATATGAGAACTCTATCATGTAGCTAATTTGAAAGTGACATGGAGTCAGTGGCGGACCTAACACCTGGCGAGGGGAGCAACTGCGCGTGCTGGGCTCGACCGGAATAGTGGATAGACTGTGGAAGCCAGAAGGGAAGAATTGAAGAAGACGACCAGATCTGATTTTTGTTTTGTTCTCTCTCCTTTTTTGGTTTTAAATTTGGGCTTATTCTAGGCTTCCAGTTTTGGGCCTTTTTAAAAATAACAAGGCCCAATCCAAATTGAATGGATCCATTACCAATTTAGTCCATATGAATTTTATTCAATGTTTTTGCATGACCGTGAGAGAATAAGAAACATAATGAAGTTGAGAAGAAACAGAACGCAACACACGCAGTCACAAACACGACGGATGGACCGCGGCATCGTAGTGAGCTCAGTTGGAACTCCGAAGTCCGAACTCCGGTGAATTGTAAGCAGAAAGCCTGGATCCATCAT
>CAIGRP010060316.1:0-35303 GCA_903798385.1 Fraxinus cuspidata | reverse complement strand
TCGAGCTTTATTTTTTTGGCCGAGCTTTTGCTCGGTTCGGCTCAGGCCCAAAAAAGCTCGGACCTGTTTTGTTCGAGCCGAGCTCGAGCTTTGAGTTTCGGCTCGTGGCTCGGCTCGGCTCGTTGACATGACTAGCTGTGTCCGCTGAAGAATTTAGGAGAACATCAATGTGTGAGATCGCAAAGGAAGTTTGAAATATCTTAGAAACCATGAACGATGGAGCCAAAACTGTAAAGAACTTCAAACAACAGATATTGACCACGAGGATTGAAGAAATTAGAATGAAGGACGATAAAATCATTCGATGATTTCTATGCGAAGTTAAATGACAAAATGAACTCTAGTTTCAACCAAGGTGAAAACATTCTGGAGTCTAAAATTGTTCAAAAAAAGTCCTTAAATCTTTACCTGAGAGGTTTAGACCTTTTATAAAGATTTTTTTAAAAAAAATACGAGCCAACTCGGCTCGGGCCCGGCTCGGCCCGCTAAGGCTCGAGCCGAAAGCTCGGGTCGAGCTTTATTTTTTTGGCCGAGCTTTTGCTCGGCTCGGCTCGGGCCCAAAAAAGCTCGGACCTGTTTTGCTCGAGCCGAGCCCGAGCTTTGAGTTTCGGCTAGTGGCTCGGCTCGGTTCGGCTCGTTGACATGGCTAGCTGTGTCCGCTGAAGAATTTAGGAGAACATCAATGTGTGAGACCGCAAAGGAAGTTTAAAATATCTTAGAAACCATGAACGATGGAACCAAAACTGTAAAGAACTTCAAACAACAGATATTGACCACGTGGATTGAAGAAATTAGAATGAAGGACGATAAAATCATTCGATGATTTCTATGCGAAGTTAAATGACAAAATGAACTCTAGTTTCAACCAAGGTGAAAAAATTCTGGAGTCTAAAATTGTTCAAAAAAAGTCCTTAGATCTTTACCTGAGAGGTTTAGACCTNTCAAAAAAAGTCCTTAGATCTTTACCTGAGAGGTTTAGACCTAAGATTACTACGATTGAAGAGAGCAATGACTTAGATACAGTTAAAATAGAGGAACTTGTAGGATCCCTCAAAACCTACAAACTTACCATATCTCAACCGAAGAAGAATAAGTCTATAGCCGTGAACACCCCGTTAAGGAAGAGCAATATGACTTTGTTGATACTGAGACCGTTAGAGATGAGGAGTTATCTCTAATGAATAAGAGAAAACCTCAAGAGAGAAAGAAGGGTGCCCCTAGTAAATTCTGGAAAGACAAGCTTGATAAGAATAATACTAGGAGTTCTAATAAGAAATCTCAGTTAGTTAGATGTCATGAGTGTGTCAAGGTTTTGGATACTATAGTAATGAATTTCCTAGCCATAAGAAGAACCTAAATAAAGGAAAGGGTAAGTCAATGGCAGTGCTCCTAACTGATGATGAATCTAATTCAAGTAACCTGAGTGAATCATCTAGTTGTGAGGATGAAATGAACTAATCCAGAATCCAAGGGCAAGGATGTCTTAGGAAAGAAGTCTACTAGACAACATAAGACCAACTGACCCAAAAATCGATATCAGAAATCACGTAGCTTTGAACCAGGTTTATTCCTATGTATCACAATTGTGGTATACTAGGATACAGAAGGCCTTTGTGTCATAGACTTATGAATAGTAGGAGTCTTGATATCTCTAGCAAGGTTAACTTTCTTACCAATCAGGTTAGCCACTTAAATGAGATGATGACTCAATTGACTTGGATTACCTTTACTTTTAAAATAATTTCGATTAAGAAAAGTGATTTCCCTAGGTATGAAAAACATTGATCTATTATGTTGCTCTTAAAGCTAAAAATAACTCTATATGGTATCTTGATAGTGCATGTTCTAGACATATATGTAGAAATAAAGCTTTGTTTTCAACTCTTGGTGATTGAAATGACAGTATAGTTACTTTTGGAGATGGTGCTATTGCACCTATCTTGGCAAAGGTACCATCAATATATCTAGATTACTTGCTATCTCAAATGTTCTTTATCTGAAGGGTTTAAAATCTAACTTTTTAAGCATTAATCAATATGTGATGCTGATTTTGAGGTTTGTTTTGTCCAGAAAAGATGTACTATTTATGATTCAAACGGTAACGTTGTCATCAAAAGAGTAAGAACTTATGACAATTGTTATGAAGTTCTTTCAAATTCTAGATATGTTTATAGTAATGTTAAGATTGACATGACTGAACTTTGGCACCAAAGGCTTGGTCATATGAACTATAAAAGTTTATTTGACTTTTGCACCAAAGGCTTAGTCATATGAACTATAAAAGTTTATCTAACTTGTAAATGGTTAAACTTGAAATAATTGAAGAAACTATTTGTGGACCCTGTCAACAAGGTAAACAACTAAGAGTAAATCATAAAAAAACCTCGAGCATCTTGACAAACAGACCTTTAGAATTAATACATATGGATTTAACCCATCTAGGACTGAAAGCCTTTGAGGTAAGCGTTATATTTTAGCCGTGGCTGATGGCTTCTCTATATTCACATAGATTAAATTGTCGAGAGAAAAAAATCTAAGGTGTTTAATCTAGTTAAGTCCTTGTCTAAGAGACTTAGGACTGAGAAAGATTCCACCATAACTAGAATCTGGAGTGATGATGAGAAAGAGTTTGAAAACTCTAACCTTGAAAATTTTTGCTTAGAGAGGTGAATCTAATAAAAGTTCTCTTCACCAATCACTCCACAACAAAATGGAGTAGTTGAAAGGAAAAATCGCGTGCTTCAAAAAATGGCTAGGTTCATACTTCATAGTAAGAGTTTAGTAATGCATTTTTGGGGCGAAGCCGTTAACACTGCTTGTCATGTAGTGAATAGGGTTTATCTTAAATCTAAGCCTAAACAGACACCTTATGAGATTTGGAAGGGTAAAAAACCTGATGTCAAATATTTTCGAGTGTTTGGTATCAAGTACTATATTCTAAGATATAGAGAGAACTTAGAAAGGTTTGACTCTAAGAGTGATGAAGGAATTTTTCTAGAATACTTTACGAATAGTAGAGCCTATCGAGTGTACAATTCTCGTATACGAGGTGATGGAGTCGATAAACGTTGTGATTGACGATACTATTAGTGATGAAGAGATTGGGATGTGTTAGATCACACTAGTGTAGATCCTATCAATGTGATTGAGGTTAATGAAAAATAAATTCCTGAACCTCCACACTCACCTAAAGGTTTAGACACTCAAAATAAGGAATTATCACCTAGCACTAGGTCCAACTTTCATAGTGAACCATCTCATAGTAAAACTTCAATACTTCGCGTGGAACGTTCACCTAGTGATAAATCCAAACCTCCTAAGGAACCTTCATCTAGAGTTAAATCTAATGGTTCTAAAGTCAACATAATTAGGAATTTAGAAGAAGAAATAATACTATGCAAGATGGTTTTAAATAACTTGACATTTGCTAGTCATATATCTTAGATTGAGCCTAAAAATGTGGAAGAAGCCCTTAGTGATGAATGTTGGGTAAATGTAATGCATGAGGAGCTAAACCAGTTTGTGAGAAATAATGTGTGGTGTCTGGTACCTGAGCCTAATAATTGCAATGTTATTGGTACTAAGTGGATATATAAGAATAAGATCGATGATCAAGGTACTATAACTAGGAATAAGACTAGATTAGTTGCCCAAAGACATACCAAAGTTGAAGGGGTTGACATTGACGAGACCTTTGCTCATATAGCTCGTCTTGAATCAATTAGAATTCTTCTTGCTATTGCTTATGCCTTAGGGTTCAAGTTATATCAAATGGATGTCAAGAGTGCCTTCTTGAATGGAATACTTCAAGAAGAGACTTAAATTAAACAACCTAAAGGATTTATCGATCCTAAATTTCCACATTATGTCTATAAATTGAATAAAATTTTATATGGTATTAAACAAGCTCCAAGAGCATAGTATGGTAGACGAACTACATATCTCATGGAACATGATCTTTCAAAAGGTGGTGCGATATAACTTATTCATAAAACACATTAAAGAAACCATCATCATAGCACATATTTATGTTAATGACATCATTTTTTGCTACCATTGACTTTCTTGCACATGAACTCGCTGAATGCATAAAGCAAGAATTTGAGATGAGTATGATTGAAAGATTAAGTTACTTTCTTTGTTTCCAAATAAAGCAAACCGATGATGGGACATTCATATCCCAGTCAAAGTACACCAAAGAAATTGTTAAGAGATTTAGGCTAGATATCAAGAAATACACCAGAACTTCTATGAGCACGAGTGTTGAGTTAGGTCATGATCATACGGGTAAGAGTTTCGATCAGGTACTATATAGAAGTATGATTGGTGGTTTACACTATCTTAGTGCAAGTAAACCTGACATAGCATTTAGTGTTGGATTTTGTGCAAGTTTTCAGATTGATTCCAAGGAATCTTATTTGAGTGCTGTGAGGCGTATCATTCGATATTTTAATGGAACTATACATCATGAAATCTTGTACTCTAGAGATTCTAATCTTGATCTTGTCGGATATTCCAATGCCGATTGGGATGTGAATTCCAATGATAGAAAAAGCACTCTAGGAGGCTTTTCTAATGTTGATACTAATCTTGTAGTTTTGATGACTATGAAATAAAATTTTATCTCATTATCCATGGCAGGGGCTGAATATATATAGTTGTAGTAAGTTGTTGCACTTAACTGCTTTGGATGAAGTAGATGTTAAGTGATTATGGATTTGAACAGGGTACTATGATCGTGTTTTGTGATAACACAAGTGCTATTAATATTTCCAAAAATTTCGTTCAACATTCTTGAACCAAACAAATTGATATAAGACATCACTTTATTCAAGAGCTTGTAGAAACCCGTGTTGTAACTCTTGAACACATCTCTACAGAAAATCAATTAGCTGAACTATTTATCAACCCTTGGATGGTCTTATGTTTGAGTCATTTAGGAAAGCTATTAGTATTTGTGTACCACTTTGATTAGGTACTTAGGTCCATGCATGTGCAGTTTATAGAGTTCATTCATTCTTGCATACATCTCATTCTCTATATATTCATTCTGTTTGATCTGATTCATTTATTTATAAAAAAGGAGGATAGTTTTTAAAGCTACTAGACATTATATGGTTTACTTGAATATGCTTTTGTAGCCGAGTATGGATACATTTGATGAACTGTAACGTAGTTTCCATTAGTTTGGTTAGGTTTAATGTGCGGTACTAAGCATACGTTTTTTCATGTACCATCTGCATATTACACAGTATGATCTTGTGAGAGAGTCTTAACTGCGTATGTGAGATTTGAGATGCCAGTCATTTGTTGGTGAGGTGACCTTGAACATGAATTGACTATTATCTAGTTAACTTAAGCTAGCATAATCCCTTAAAAAAAAAGAAAAAACTGATTCACTCATTTTTTGAAGCCTATTTCACTCAAGCCTGGAGTGCGTGCCATGTCTTAAAAAATGCTATTTTGCAATTTTCAAAAATAAGTTGTTATTTGTGTCAATAAGTTTTTGCTCGCTTAACGCTAAGCCATCGCTTGAACGCCAAAAGCAAAGGTTTTTTCACTCGCCTAATGCTAGACTCTTATATCTCGGCTTGGCTCTAATGCGTTCGAGCTCGGCTCGTTACTAATGGTTCGTAGGCCGATCCGAACTTCGGCTTGCGAGCTCGTCCATTTTCCATTTTTGTTTTATTTTATTTTATTATAAAGATAAACTCTTCTCCTTTATCCGGGTTTAGGATTGGCTACTTAAATTTTCAGTAGGATGAGTTAAAAATTGTACACGAACAACTTGTTACGTGTATAATTTTTAAAAAAAAATTAAAAAAGTATTTTAAAATAACAAATTTTGATTAATATGGTTAAATTAAATGTCACTTGACGACATGCAACTTCGGCATATTTATCTTGCATTTGAAGATGACTATCTTGTCAATCTTTCACACACATTAATGCTTCAAAAATATCTTCTTTCAGTCGACTACTGACCTCGGATAGAACCCTCTTACATGCACTAAAAGCAAGCTCCAAAACTACAGTGCTAACCATATGTTTTAGTAGGTCTTTTCCATTGCAGAAATTACAACCATTATCATTCGTACTTTCGCCAGAATTCAATTATTTTTATAGAATTTTTCATAATTGTTTTGTTATTAGGCATATTATGATTAAAGTAATCAATTAATTCAGCAGGTAGTGCATTTGGACTTGCGTCCGATGTTTGATTACATGCGGTAGACAAACTACTACTAGAGGAACCACTTACATTTGCATTATATCTATATAAGTTAATGTCTTCGAATAAAGTTACTGTTTCAGCGTCATCTTTTAGCATATCATTGGGAGGAGCATGTGCATAGAGTAACCGATTACTATTTGGACTCATTCGTTCTGCATATAATTCATACATTTCACATAAATTTTGTTCTAAATTTGATAGGTGTATTAAAAGTTAAAACTCTTGAAATCTGATCAATTACAAATTATATCGGGGGTCCATGATGAATATTAACGGAAATAATTATAGGCAAGACTTTCCAATATTTTCTAAGCTTTAATTACATAGAATATATAATTGCATAAAAATCGGGGTAGTTTTTATATCTGTTGAAAGCCCAAATAATTATATAAAAACGTTCAAGTACCATAAAATTAGTGAGATAGTAAACTCCGAACAAAACATTTGTAGAATCATAAAACCTTGTCAATTTTTTTTTTAAATTTTGAAAGCTAAAATCCAATCGGATTCATTCGAGACAGTTTCATCATCGTTCATAATATTATATTGTTATAAAATTCAGTTATTAAATGTTCAAAGCCTCCGCATGATTTTAATAATAACTAAGTGGAGTTCCATCTCTACCCTACGTCACTAATAAATATTTTCGTATTCATCACCCTAGATTCGGCAAAAAATTCCTAATGTTCATAATAGCGTTATATATGTTGTTAGCAATGTGAGGGAACTTAATAATTTTAAAAGCAATACTTTTTTATGCATACACTAAAGTTGGTCTATATAGTGTGCAGTTGCAGCTATATAATATATTTTATTAATCATTTCCCACGTATCCGAAGTTAAAGATATAACACTCCAATGTTTTTCTATATCTTTAATCAATAGTTTCGTTTTATGAAGAAAATATTCTATTGTATCTAAACGAAGAGTGTTTCAACTTACCCCAACGTATCTCGATTGAAGATATTCTTTCACGTACAAGGCGAAATATTGGTTGTCCGCTATTACTAGAGGTAACTTAGAACCGGCAACAAATTTCACCATTCTTGTTCAAGCTTTCTCATCGGAATACATCTATGTAGAAAGTGGCGTAGTAATAGAACCGGTGCCTGGACTACCAAATTGTAGTTGCATTTGACCAATAGGAGGAAGCCCATGTTTGGCCGCACGTGCTTTCTAGTGATGATTGAGGTGGGTGGTTCCAATGCCTTTTTGTTATGTCAATCGTTGTTGACAGTATTTACATACTGCTTTAGATTATGCAACGACCACACGACCTGCTTGAATCAATTTAAAATGATCGCAACATCTTGCCTATTTTTCCCCCTTTCGCTTCCCTCTTATATTGAGAATATCTAATCCATGTTCGTCCTCTTGTTCCGCTTTGAAAAATCAATGTCATCCAAATCAATTGAATTACTAATTTCATGAGTATCAAAATTTGGAATATTTTCGAGAATAGGGACTTCGTTTAGACCGGATAATTCATTCAAAAATTGACTTGTGGCGTGATAGGTGATTCATCTCCGATACCGAACAAGCCTTCAACAAATGAGTGTAAATCCATTTGTGAATTGTAATGAAATGTATAAGTAAGTAACAAATCAAGAATTGAAACCAAGTTAACGTGTAAGCTTGTAAGTGAAAATTTGCATTGTGATAATTGATTATAATTGAAATTAAATGTAAAAGTATAATTGAGAAATGAATGTAGTAGTCTAGTAGATAGATTGTAGAATCAAGAATGTAAAATGCAGAAAAGATTAGAGAGTAGAGAGTGAGAGTCGTGTGAAAAAAATTTAGGAATGGAAGGGGTATTTATAGGGAAAAAAGAAGGGAAAAAATTTTAAAAAATTAAAAGTGGCAATTTTGGCCACTTTTAAAGTTCAGTGACCATTTCACAACGATTACTAAACTTTGAACAGTAATCAAAATGGTCACTACTTTTGACAAGCCCATGAGCCAGCTCGGGGCGAGTTACTACCTATGAGGAATATTTAACTACCGAATGAGTTACTACCTATGAGGAATATTTACCACCAGATTGATTTGATACCTGGAGATAGCCTTCCAAATTGCCACATTATTAAATAAATCTGAAGGAGAATGAGATTTTGAAGGAGAAGATTAAGGAGCTGTTGAGGAAAGGATTCATAAGGGAGAGTATAAGTCCGTGTACAATACCTGTTCTCTTAGTGCCAAAGAATGATGGAAAGTGGCGTATGTGTGTTGACAGCAGTGCCATTAACAAGATAACAGTGAAATACTAGTTTCCCATTCCACGGTTGGAGGGACATGTTAGACATGATTGGTGGTTCTAAGATCTTTCCAAAAATAAATCTTCGCGGTGGTTACCACCAAATCTGTATCAAACATGGGGATGAAGGGAAGACCGCATTTAAGAGTAATGATGGACTTTACAAATTGTTGGTGATACCATTCGGACTATCAAATGCTCCAAGTACCTTTATGAGATTGATGAACCAAGTTCTTCATCCTTTCATTGTGTCTTTTGTTGTAGTTTATTTTGATGACATACTCATTAATAGAAAGTCCAAAGAAGATCACGTGGTTCAATTGAGGCAAGTCCTAAATGTTTTGAAGGAGAATCAGATGTACGTCAATCTGAAGAAGAGCACTTTCTGCACACATAAGCTATTGTTTCTAGGCTTTGTGGTTGGTGAAGATGGTCTACATGTGGATGAAGAGAAGATAAGAGCAATCCGAGATTGGCCAACACCAAAAACAGTTTTTGAAGTAAGGAATTTACATAGCTTGGCAACTTTCTATAGGCGATTTATCAGGAACTTTAGCACTATTGTTGCACCACTCATAGAATATTTGAAGAAGGGAAGATTTAGTTAATGAGGAAAGCAAGATAAGAGTTTTGCCTTCATCTAAGAAACGTTGTGCACAACTCCAATATTAGCCTTACCAAGTTTCGACAAGATCTTTAAGGTAGAGTGTGATGCTAGTGGTGTGGGTGTAGGGGCTGTTCTTTCCCAAGAAAAGAGACATGTGGCTTTCTTTTTAGAAAAGTTAAGTGATGCTAGGAAAAATTGGAGTACTCATGAACAAAAATTATATGCAGTTGTAAGGGCTTTGTAGCAAAAGAAACATTACCTTATACAAAATGAGTTAGTTTTGTTTATTGATCACCAAGCCCTGAAATTTATTCATAGTCAGAAACATATTAGCAGAATGCATGCTCGCTAGGTGACTTTCCTCTAGAAATATCCTTTTGTGATTAAACATAAACCTGAGAGTTCAGATAGAGTTGCAGATGCTCTTAGTCGAAGAGCCTTGTTACGGGAAATTGTTGGATTTGAGTGCCAAAAGGAACTGTATGCAGATGATCTTGAATTTAAGGAGATTTGGAGCTAGTGTGTAATCTTGAAGCAGTGACAGATTTTTATATCAATGATGGATAAATGTTCAAGGGCAACCAGGTTTGCATTCCCCTTTCATATTTGCATGAAAAGTTGATTCAAGATCTGCATGGTGGAGGTCTAAGTGGACATTTAGGGCATGACAAGACAATAACTAGTTTAGAAGCTAGGTATTATTGGCCATAATTGAAGTGAGATGTTGGAGTTATAGTAAAAAATACATGTCAAGTATCAAAAGGTTAAGTGCGGAATACGGGCTTGTACATGCCATTTCTTGTCTTTCAGGTCATATAACAAGATCTTGCTATGGATTTTGTTATGAGATTTCCTCTTACTCAACTCAACACGGAATATATTTTATTTTTTTGGTGGTTGATAGGTTCATCAAGATAGCCACTTTATATCTTGTCGGAAGACCTCAGATGCATCACATATTGCCAAGTTGTTTTTCGAGAATGTTGTTCGATTGCATGGAGTTCTCAAGTCTATCACATTAGATCAGGATATAAAGTTTGTGGACACTTTTAGACTACATTGTGGAAGTTGTTTAGGAACAAGTTTGAATCGAAGCAGTGTTGTCCATCCCCAAAATGATGGAGAAATTGAAGTCACTAACCTTACCCTTGGAAATATGGTTCGAAGTGTTTGTGGAGATAAGCCTAAACAGTGGAATCTTACACTACCTCAGGTCGAGCTTGCATATAGCAGTGCAGTTCATAGTGCTACAAGAAAGTCTCTGTTTACTATTGTGTATACAGAGGTTCCTTACCATGTTGTGGATTTAGTGAAGTTGCCTAAGGGTAATAGTAAGAGCATTGCTACTGAATATCTAGCAGAAGATGTGCTAAAAGTCCGTGATAAAGTAAAGCAGAAATTGGAGTAGACTAATGTAAAGTATAAGGAAGAGGCAGATTCACATCGACGAGACAAAAAATTTCACGAAGGAGATTCAGTGATGATGTTTTTGAGAAATGAGAGATTTCTAGTTACTACTTACAACAAGCTGAAACCAAGAAAGTATGAACCTTACAAAGTGGTTAAGCGGATTAACAACAATGCCTACATTATAATTTACTAGCTTCTATGGGTCTTTCTCGAATGGACATATTTGTATGAGTTCCATAAAGATGATGAACATTTATATCCCGAATATAACTCGAGGTTGAGTTTTTCGAAGGTGGAAATGACTGATGTAGAACATATTGTTGAAGAATTGAATCAAAATGGGAAAAAATGTAATTGTACAGAGAGAAAATTCGAATTTCGATTTGAACTCATAATAGCATTTCAAAAAGAGGACGATGATACGAATAATACTCATCGCTATGCCATGACGTACGATGAATTTCGATCATTCAAGTTCGTTTCGGTTTTGAAGATTGGTTTTTAATGTTTTAATGTTATTTTTATCATTCAGTTTATTTTGATTTTTTTTTTAGTTTGTTTAAACTATATTTTCACGTAAACCCTTACAAATAAAGGGTTATCTCATTTTTTTTATTACATTTCATTAATAAAATTCGTTAGTTTAATTTTTTATAATTTAGTGGATTCCAAAATTCGCGCTCTTAAGGTTTTTGTTTAAATTCCTTATTTCGCACTACGTCAAATCAAAAGCCAAAACTATTAAACGATTAAAAAGTAAATAGACTGAGATCAAACAACGATTATAAGAATTTTACTCAAACTTTCAGCATGGGGGTAAAATAATGTGCTGCATATTTCAGTTTGATCGACCAAAATATCCTAATCCAATGCAACATGTTGGAACAATAGGTACCATAGCAGCGAATAAACAAGTACCTTACAGAGCGGTCCAGTGAAAATAATCAATAAAATAAATATAAATATATAAATTATGCAACTATGTATGAATTACTTAAGATGCATGATCGTCAGTTTGTTTCTTTTAACAAATTCCTAGAAGAAAGGAGTCGAAGGCGACAAACAGCCTAAAATTTCTCAGAAGACACAATGGTACCCCGATAGCTGAAGCAAGAGTGTTGAGTGTTAAGTATTGAGAGCTTCCAAGAGGCCTTTGCCATGATCTCCATATTGCAATTATCTATTCTTCTTAGCCAATTTCAATGGAGGTAGTGTTCCGAAGGCCTTGTCCCAGATTGAGGAAGTGATACCAAAGCCTTTATCCTGGATGCGGAAATGATGATTCAAATGATATTTCTGCACGACAGAAAAAATAAGTTAGATCATATGCACGGTGCAAAATAGACCTTTAAGTACATCCGTGCTTCCAGGTTGTAGTGAAACCAGCATCAACTTCAGAGTTTCATGACACCCATCAGAATGATATTAGCACCAGTTAATATTTTCTTTGCAATTTTGAAAACAGTGAAGGGACAAAAATTCACCAAGCAGTGCGTATCATGAATGAACAACATCGAAGCATAAAAAGATAAAAAATTGTTTAGATATCAGTAAGCAATTGATGATTAAAATTGTTTACCTTGAGTCCTTTAGGTACTTCCCTGGTTGGCTGCCCGTGGTGCAAGTAGTAATGGGTTACATCGTACATCACATAACCCAGTAGACCACCTCCAAATATTGCAGGAGCAGTAGAAGGAGTAGCTATAAATTTTATCAAGTTCCAGATCTGAAAATTGAATTCAGCAAAGAGTTATAAACAGTTCAAAATACAAAAGCAACATCACAAGGCAGAACCAAAAATTTCATAAATTCAGTTCTCTGTTTCATACTAAAAAGTATTTTCCATTCAAAGTCATATTTTAGCACTCGTTCTCTGTCCAAGAATCATGACAAATATATTGGATGAATTTAATTTTGTAGTTCAAAATTCAATTAGATAACTGAAATTCAAACCTTCACAGCTGAATACAGCAACTGTAAACTTTCTATATGAGAAACAATAGTGCTATACTGGCACAAAATTTACAGAAATGTTAGCCTGGTTATTCGGGCTAAACATTATGTCGACAGATCATGTGGAGCCCAGCATTTCCAAGGGTATCCAAAAGAAAGTGAAAAACCATATAGGTTTGAAGCCTAAAACATAACAGTGACTTTAGAGCCCAGGGGAAAAACATACTGGCACCAAGAGAATAGCAGTTGCAGCTGGAGGGAAGACAAGGCGTAGACCATCCATTGGATGCTTATGATGACAACCATGAAGAAGATAATGAATTGTGTTTCCCCTACAAGTCAATAAAAGTATTTAATAAAGATTTAAAAACTAGTAAAGTGGAGTAAAGATAAGGCTCAAATGTCAAACGCAAATACAGATAAGACATGGAAGAGGACAGGCAGAAGACTTGAATGGAGAGAAAGAGAGAGGAGAAAGAGTAATCTAACCAGTAGCTCTTGGTCTTGATGTGAAAAAGGAAACGATGCAGAGTGTATTCTAGCAATGTCCAAGTGAAGATGCCAATTGCCATCATCAGTGCCACTTGAGGTATTGTAAGGTCCATTCGAATGGATTTCAAGATGAACCAGAAAACAACTGGGAGCCAAATGAGGGGAACTACATACCACTCCGTGAGTGTCAAAAACTGTTTGAAAAGGAGACAACATCATGAGTGTACACATAAATACATATTTACCATAAATGTTTCCAAATCAATGAATAGCATTGATCTTGAGACAAACAAATGAAAGTAGTACCTCCCAAAAATCACTTTCAAAAAACCGAGGGCCTTCCTTGCTTACAATTGGCTGGTGAACCCACTCCTGATAAGCTTCACCAAGATGGCCAACCTTTAAAAGCGTAAAAAATATTATGAGGTGAAAAAGGGAGGAAAGATGAGGGATATAAATCTCCAAGGAGCGCAAGCACATAAAATAGATTGTAAAAGAAGGGTACGTTTAGTAAGTGAGTTTATGCAGAGCCATGGCAGAAGATTTATCCTTTACTCAATCTCCAACGATGCTCGTCCATTCATATTTAAAAAGCTCCTTACGGGCATCAAAAAACAGCCAGGCCCAGATCCCATATAAAAGTTCTAATCCCCTTTAAAATATAAAAGAAAGTAGCATACAAGTAAACTGTTATGAACCATAAGAAGCTATACAAGTAGCATGCAAGGATCAACAACAAAAACAAAATAAGCCGTATTCCTAATAGAATTGGGGTTGGGTAACCTTGTTGGCCATTATGTTCATGCTAGATCTACTAGGAATCGTGCCCTCGTATTAATGGGGTGCTCTTTAGGTTGACACAACCATGAAAGGATTAAGGGCACATAATTTGAAATGGAAAATATCTATTCTATATAAAAATAAGAAAAATGCAAACTCGTTTACCTGGAACACAAGAGGTTTATTTAAGTCCACAGTGAAGTCCTGTGCAACCATCTTGGCTAACTGTTATACAATTATAGAGAAAATATAAAGAGTGAGGCAAGTAAAAACTAAAACGTGAAGCCAGAAAAGGCTTCAGTAAAGAGAAAAGAAAGGCACAAAAAACTGGAAATATGTTACAGATCAGATCCATGAAGACTGAAGTTACTAGAAATCTAAGGTGGTGGAATCATTCATTAATCAAAGCAATAAATTTCTTTGTCAATCATGCAGATTTGTTTTTCTTTCGTTCTAGTAATCTTGGCAGTTACATAAATAAATTTGAAGATTCAAAAGTTAGATAATTGTGGATAGTGGACAGATGAACTTAACTAAACATCATGGGGTTTAGATTGATCGAGATATGCTATAGAGTAGATATAATGACCAATCACAGAGATCCCATGATAAAACAGAAACAAGGTTTACGTAAATTGAATTGGAGTCAAAAAGTGCAACCGAATTGACAAATGGCCACAATAAGCATAGTTTATATCACTGAATTTGCTGTTTACTCTTTGAGAAAATATTACCTGATAAGTTGGCACTCAAATCTTTCTTATCATCACCAGTTTCTGATCATGTACACAATTTAATTGGCAAGTATAAGATTTTATATGCTATGCTGTCGTAAGTCTAGTGTTGGACACAAAAATGCTACCCTGAAAAAATTAGAGAAGGAAAAGAAAAGGTTTCTTTCATCTGCAATTCATTAAAACTAAAACAAATAAAAAATGATTATGACATTTATTGGACTCACATGAAAGAAAAGAAAGTATAAGAAAAGAAGAAAATGACAATTACTAATGCTTTAGTGTTTAGTCCAAAGCATTGTATCATATTGAAGTGCATTGTATTAGAGCAATCATCTCGATGAAAAACTCAAGTCCCATTTTCATGAAACCCTTGCAATCATATTTATCAGATAATGCTTAACTAACATTCACTCAACCTCAGCCACACTTTTGGGAGCGCCTTTGAATTGTGGAATATTAATTATTACTAGCTTTCTGGACATTGATGCATAATGGATGGAAAACAAAAATGTGATGAAATCCAACTTTCTAGGGAAACTTGTTTAAAGAAAATCCACAAGAAAGAACCCAAAAATGCATACATTTCACTGATACAGAACCCAAAGAAAACCAGAGTCTTGAGAATCTTCTAGTTCAACAGGATAAACCCAAATACTTTTTCTTTAGATTTCAAGTCTTTCTCTAAAAATCATTGAAGAAATTAAGAATAACCCATGAAATTGCCGGCCATCTAAACCACAACACAATGGTACTTTAAAATTGAAAATGCAGACATAAATGCCTAAAGAATACCCAAAATTTATGGATCTAATTCTTAACACACGAGCAAGATTTTCCCAAAAAAAAATAAAATGGAAATGACACTAACCCAGTTTCAATGCTGGTGGGATCTGTTAATTTCAGCAAGTACTCTCACTCTAAACGATCTGTTCACCACCAACACTAAACACGGTACAACTACTATGTTGTATTCAAAAAATTCGAAGTGTTGTTTGTTTAGAATTAGCTCACGATTCTTCGTTTGTATAAAATTAAATTTTTGTGCTTAATGTTCTAATATAACCTGAGGGAATAGCTTATATTCACGTTGGATTCTGAACGGCTGCCAGTCTGGCAGATACATATCATACCTTTACAACTCATATCTCATCACGTGATTGATGAGGCCCAAAGTCTATTTCACCCCTAAATTGGAGGACCCTGTAACAGAACCGGATATTCAATTCCGTTCAAAAACTGAAATTGAGAATTAAGTGATGTTTGGCCCACATTAAATTCAAATTCAATTTTTGAACGGAATCTTATCAATCGCACATTTTTTAATAAAATAATATTATATATAAACCTAAAAGATTTTCCTTCTTTTTCAACCACACATTTTTCAAAAAATTATTATTCTCATCATTAAATGTGAAATAATGGAGCCCAAACAAGAACTAAGAATTGATCGGGTTGTCGACTATTCTTGATTTTTGAATAGTGCAACTTTGGTACCGAATTCTAGAATCGAATTTTTCATTTTTATAATTTTTTTTTTAACAACTTATTCAACCTGATCGATTGACTCCATCCAACAAGTAGCAAGATTTTAAGGTCAGTCACAATTCAACATCCAGCAAGTAACAAGTAGTAAGTTTGTAAGACCACGTATTCTAATTACTGATATTCATTCGTTTGAGTAATTGAATCTTATCACTCTTATTGATAACCACTCTTTACATGTTGGCCTCGCTACAAATCCTTCTTGAGGCTCCACACGCAACCTTTGTTGGAATTGAATGCTGTGATGGTAAATGTTGGATGGTATTTTATGACATATTTGTAGTGGATTACATAAAATGTTCAAATACATATTTGGAGGCACTTTTTATTTCAACGAATTCTTTTAGATATTGAAAAGATAATTTATAGTCATGTTGCTATTTTTTTTAAATGTAATGTTTAGAACCGAACTCGAAATGAAATCAACAGTTTATATTAGTTTTTATTCCAGTAATTTTGAGGACTCTAATGGTTTCATTTACTAAATATTCAAAGTGTAATTTTTTGGTATTGAAATATTCGAATCGACTTGTTGCACGAGTCCAAACCGACACCATTTGAATGCACTTTATTCAAATTTGGATATTCCATGCCAAAAATATTATTATAATCAAATTGGTAAATTTTTTATTGATGTTTTTTTTTTTTAAAAAAAATTCTTTTATGTGAATAAGGTTACACGTTAATCATGACGTGCAGATGAGAAAATGAAGTTAATGAATGCCATTATAATCAATGAGAGGGTGTATGGGTGAAAAGATTATTTAAAGTAAAAAGGATTTTTTTGCACTTTTGGTCTAGATCGTATGCACTGGTTGTGAATTGAAGACCTGTCGTTTGGATTTTGACAATAAACATTACTTATTTCGTAATGACAATTTCTTTAAACAAAAGTAAGTTTGAAAAATTGAATCATGCTACAATGTTAGAATAATTGACATAAAGTCACATGACACTTTATTATTTGATTGTTTCAAAAACAATCCTAGTATGGAGTCCTCTCCGCCACCCAAAAGCAACGTCGTAAAAAAGTTCTACATCCATTCCTCACCTCTTGACAGACAACAATCCTTAATTTCATAACGTATTTAGATTCAATTCTTCAATTTTCTCTCTTTTCATTTCATTTCTATTTTTTCCTAAAAGGTGTTAAATTCATGGCTTCAATACATAACAACCTACTATCTTTAGTACTATTTCTCTCAATAATTCTTATTTTTTCGGCCACCACCACATCGTAACAATTCATGTCTAACTCATTAAAAGTCTTTAAACCTCCGATTATCTTAGCCCACAACCTGTGCTCCTTAACCCTTCCAAGATATTATAAAAACAAACATTTTTGGGCTCTTGCTTCAAATTTTCCTATATTCAGATGAGAATAGATAGCACAGCCAAACGTTTTCAAATGAGAGTAATCTGGTATCTTATAAGACTATGCCTCTTTAGGTGTTTACCTTCTAGAGCAACAGAAAGAGTTATGTTCACAATATTAACTGAAATTACAGTTTCTTCCCCTAAAGTTTTAGGAATATCATAACTAACCATCGTATACCTAACTTTATCTTAAAAAAAAAAAAAGTTATATTTATTCTCTCAGCTACCATATTCTATTGAGGAGTACAAGGCACGGTCTTGTATTCAATGTTTTTAAAGTTTAAATTTTTCAAAAGTATTTGATTTCTGTTTAAAAAAAAAATCATATTTAGTTACAAAAGATGAAGGGCCCCATAAATCAGAAAGTATATATTCCAAAACAAAGTTGGACTTACATTTTCGTTTGTTAAAATGTACCCTATGTTGTTTGCATAAAGTGCAAAATTCAAAAAAATGAACTTTTGAAATAGAATTATTTCCAAACAGTCCTTGTTTGTAAAGAATATGAAGGCATTTTTTAACTAATATGTGTTAGCATATTGCGCGCCTCTTAATTGCATCAATTTCAGTATTTAGAGGTCTTAGTATTTTGATCAAAGTACTGCATTAGTGTTAGTAACATCTATTCCATTTGTGAAAATGATAAGTGAACCATTTATAACTTTCAACATGCCATTTCCGATTCTCCAATACAATCACATATCATTTAAATTCCCCATTGAAATTAGATTTATATTTAAATTTGAAACATAATGACTCTTTTAAGAGTGTAGGTATTTCCTTTTTCAAATTTTAATGTCACGCTATCAATTTCTTCGACTTGCAGGCCACATAATTACCTATAACCTTTCTCCCTTTAATTTTATTAAAATTTACTAACCAATTCTTTATAGAAGTCATATGGAATGTACAACCAGAATCCAAGATCCATTTTTTAATCTAATCACTGTTATCTGCAATATTTATAGTATCAATATAGGAAATGGCACAATAATAACATAAACATCTATTGTGTTAGTTTCTAAGGGTTCCACAAAATTTCCTTCATCAAACATTTTATCTTTCCGTTCAGTTTTTATAGAAATCTTTTATAAAATGACATGTTTTCCCACATGCATATCATTTTTAATCACTTCACTTAGAACTAGACCTAGATCTTTCCCTATTCTTTTTCTTCTTGTTATTTCCTTGATTACTGTGATTATATTGATTCTCATTTTGCCTATTATAAGTTCTAGCTGCATAAACAAGCTTTTAGAATTACTATTCTCAACTTTCTCAGTTTTCAATTCAATTTTTTTTTTTACTTCCTTAAGAGTTAATGACCAATTTAGGATTAAAAGTGTCTTTGCCATACTTAATAGTATTCTTGACATCTCTATAAGATTCAAGAATAGCATTGAAGAGTATACTCCTCCAACACATTTTTCCAATATTTATGATGTTTTGAACCAATCTGTTAAAGACATTCAAATTATCATTTGATTTTTTGGAGGAATCAATTTTAAAACTAAAGAATCTTTCTAAAAGAATGAGTTTGTTATCTAAGTATTTAAGCAAGTAAACTTCCAACTTTATTCACCAGAGTTTAGTAGGATCTAAACTTTCCACATTTCTTAAAACTTGGTTAGGTAGATATAATAGAAGTATAGACAAGTTTATCTGCCCTCCGACTTTTGCTAATCTGTCATAGAAGCACGATGATTTTCACCAATAACTTTAGAAACTTTTTATTGAACATGAACCACCCTTGTAGCCAAATAGGAAAATCCACTTTCCCATTAAAAGCGCGCGCACACAAAGTTTCGACAGTTTACAATAAATGACTTAAAAAGGTTTTTTTAACAACAATATGAAAGTGTTCAGAATATATCAAATCAATTCCAATAAATAAGCAATAGAAAATAACATGTTATATATTTGTCAAATAGATCAAGCCAGCACACACACTAATGTAATGATTGGTCAAAAAATAGCTATAATTGAAGAATCCAACCATCTAAATTAACCAAGATTCCATGAGAATCATGTTCTCAAATCAATGGTCAATTTAAATCGTGGTAGAAATAATTGAACAATATACGTAAAAATACACATGCATCAGTAGCAAATTATCTATATATGTAGAAGATCAAAGAGGACCAGTTAATAGTGGATAGAGTTTACAAAGATCACCAAGAATCATACAAATTTACCAAGAACTTTGGATTGTTTTCTTAGATCTGAAAAGGGGAAAGATTTCCTCAACCAATAATCAATTTTACAAAAATGAACCACGAGAGAAGGTTAAAAAATGATCGAAAATTAATCTTTCAGAAAATTAAGGGGCTGTTCTCTTTGTGTTTCAGTTTTGTGTTTTGAGTGTCCATTTTTGAGATTTTTGAAAATGTGTTTTTTTTTACATTTTGAAAAATTGTTTTGAAAACGCCCAAAACGCGTTTTGAAAATTTTGACTTGGTTATAACTTAAAACACCTAAAACGACAGGTTTTCTTTATAAATTTTTCACTTGTTTTCAAAAACGTGTTTTCGAAAATGAGAAAGAGAACGCGTTTTCACTGTTTTGGAAAATCAAAAACAGAAAACGGTTTGAAAATGGTAAAGAGAACAATGCCTAAGATTTAGGGTTTCGAAAAAGGGCCACCCACCAAAGGCTCCGATACAACTATTATACAAAATCAAACCGTGATAAACAAATCTTTTACAGAAACTTAATAACTCTCAAACAATTTACCAAAGACATCAAAGTATTATTGCAATAGGCTTAGATATTATACCATTTTGTATCGACAGAAAACCTCAAACCCAGAAACAAAGATGAACAGTCGAAATTATTTCTATGGACCAAAATAACTCAACCTATAAACCAAAACCTCTCCTCACCAAGAGTTACTCAAACTCTTTATTTCACACAAAAAAAACACATAAATGTTCTAACTAGAGGTTGAAGCTCACAGAGAAGACGATAAAGAAAGTACATAAAATTCTAGAAGGTCGCCAAGAAAATCAGACGCGTCAAAGTGAATTAGGGCAGTAGTAGAATGTTTTAGTTAACTCCAAATGCTCACCGTTGATCTCATATTAAAATTAATGGCCCAGAGCAACTAACAACTAAAAAAACTAATAAGTGATATTTAACACTAAACTTGTACAATCAAAATGCATGATTGTCCATTTAATGGGTTCGAGTTTGGGCCTCACTTAATTTGAAATTATCATATAAATAGAAGGGATTTGGGCAAATCTCATTTTCAATCATAGCCCATTTAAGGTTGGATTTGGCGTCCCAGCGTTTATCTGTAATCTACTCTCCGGCGATGATCAGAATTCATGCGACTAGCATTGGATTTTTTTGTTGGAAACTGTGACAAATAAAATCAATTTGTGACTACAATATTAGAAGAGGTGTCCAAAATAATCAAATTATTACTTAGATTTTCTTCTCCGGTGACGAGAATCTATAATTCTTTAGCCGAACTGAGTGATTTTTATCAGTAAATCAAATTGATTTGAAAATTTGTGAAGAGAAATATCAGTTTGGGATGGAATCGTTCAATTTGTGATCAAAATCAATCGAAAAGGTTACTTGTTTTGTCCTCTCCGACGACTAAAAGAGGTTTTGTGTCACGACAATTTGAATTCCAGCTGAATTTTTGATTTTAGGATGTGAATTTGTATTGTATTGTATTGTGTTGTAGGGAGTCCTATTATATAAGGAAAGCACACTTAATTGTAGGAAACAAATGTAACATAATCCACACACACACACACGCCTGATTTTTAGAGTTTCAAACTATATACCTGACTTGTGATTTGGTGTATGCTAAATCACTGAGTTGTGATTTTTTTCCCAACAAAGAATGTGGTTCAACACATGGACTAAATGTGAACATGATAAAATGCTAATAGAGAGAGAAATTAACTCTTCAAATGGAGTACTATTTATTACAACACCGATCTAAATGTAATTAAGTGCCATTACATGATAAGCCTAATTAGATAGGTCTCATATAATTACCCTTAATTAGACATATTACTTGATGCTATCGAGATTGATTAGCCTATTTTAAATTACGATTCTTTAAAAATAAAGATTATATCGCTTTTAAAGAATTTTATTGAGATGCTCTAATATTGCGCTAATTCACAAATGATTGTAAAATAAATAAGCAATTAATATTTCCTCGTGAAAAAGTTCAAACTAGGGATGGAAAAAAATCATTTCAACTCGATACTCGCAGGCCCCATCCCGAGAACCGGGTAAACGGGGCAGCAATGAGGTAGGGATCATTGCCCCAAAAGGGAGTACGGGGTGGGTACGGGAAACATAGTACCCGCCTCATTTAAAACTAATTTCAAATTTAAATTTTGTATCAAACAAAAATAAAAGATTTATCATTATTTTTCAAAAGAACATGAGTTATTCTTAAAAAATGGAAAAAAAAAATAATAATATTTACTAAATAAAGACATAAAAAATAAATAAATAATAAAAAAAATAAACGGGACGATAACTAGGGCAGTGGATTTGCCCCTCGGCCCTCCCCACCCCAATCTCACACCGAACCCATCCCGTCCCGTTCCGCTTTAACCGGATATGAGGATGGAGTAAGGTGACAAAAAATACCCGACATGATCGAGGTGAGAATAGCCAACTCACCCCTTACCATCCCTAGTTCAATCTTAGAAAATTATTGTTCTCTTAGCACAACCGTTCTTACTAACAATTTCTACCTTTGAGTATAATGCTAAATATGCAAGAAAGTGTATACCTAGTCAAATGTTGTATTTTGTCCCCCGAATTCGCCCCTGTTTATAATTATAATATTACGTTTAAATGAATTGAAGAATAATCCTTGTTTGATTTAGTTAAAAATTAATTTTTTAGTACAATTTGATATATGTTGATCAAGAAATATGTGATGATTGAAAAGTTGAAAAAATTCGTCGGAATCATGAAACATGTTGTTGAAAATACGACTGAGAAAAAATAAATTTTAGAAAATGAGAGTCAAACCGGATCAAACCGATATTGCTGAGGACTTGGAGAACGAAAATTCCCCATCACGACAAGTAAATACTATGCACTTCTTCTCCTCCTCCTCCTCCTCCTCCTCCTCCTATTATTATTATTATTATTATTATTATTATGAAAGAAAGCAATATAGGAAAGTCAGGCTTGTTTGATCTAGATTTAGCCCTTATTTGATAACCATTATTTGAGAAAACAATATTTTAAATAGTGATTTTTAAAATAATGTGTGATTAAAAAGTAAGGAAATTTTTTGATTTACATGCAAAATATTTTATTGTGTGAATCTGTGGTTGAAAATGAATAAGTTGAAAAAAGAGATTTCAAATAATTGTTATCAAACAGGGGCTAAATCAAATTAAAGTTTTAAGTCAAAGTCAAAGTCAAAATCAATTTTAACGATATATTTATGGGATCCACAATTTTTCAACCATACGTTTCATAAGTTATTATCAAAATCTACTAAAAATTTAATTTTAATAGGGGCTTAACTGGAAATCTTGTTTAACGTCCAGTCAATAAAATTACAATATGGAAATATTAACTAGCTCAGGAAGAACTAGTAGCTAAAGCATAAAAGGAGTAATTCTAAATCTCATGTGCCATCGATTCGCGTCACCAAGCGAGTAGTCATAAATTTTATGACTTTTCGAATCCATCTTCACTATCCTCCACAAAATAAACTAGAACAGGTCCAAGATCACATCTTAAGTTTTCATGAAAAACATTGAACAGTTCGTATACAGTTTTGGGTGTGTGTGTGTGTATTTTTTCCGGCCATGTTTGGTAGAAGTTAAAAAATTAATAATTAATTTTAATCACATACTTTATGGGTCTCATAACTGTACGTTTTATCAACTTCTATTCAATTTTGCTAGAAATCTAATTTTAATTCTTATAAAAAATTGGCTTAATTTTAAAAACGCTGGACTGAAGCATGGACGGCATGCTCGTGACTTCGTCTTGTGTGTAAATCTCTAACTTTACGTCATATTTCTCGCTTATATATAGGCCCATAAATTACTCCACATCAATATCTTATTCTCTCCCACAAATTGCGTTGAAAGTTCGACCAAAATGGCAAATCTTGATCTTGTGTTAACCCTAATTAGTCTTCTTGCCATTGGATGGACATTCACACTAGTCTACGCCGGTGAACCCAGCCAGCTTCAAGATTTCTGCGTTGCAGACTTGCAGACTTCAATAGTCCAGGTCTGCGAATTTTCATCACTGATGCCGAGTTTTTCCCCCTTTTTTGGAAGGTTTTTGTAAAACTCACAAGTTTTGTTTGTTTTAATGCAGTGAGAGTGAATGGCCATGCATGTCTAAACCCTGAAAAGGTAACAGCTGATCACTTCTTCTTTACAGGACTACATATACCTGGAAACACATCAAATTCCTTGGGCTCCTTCGTAAACCGGCCAACAGTGGATCAAATTCCCGGCCTCAACACTCTTGGCATCTCCGCTGTACGAGTCGACTATGCACCACTTGGTGTCGTTCCTCCCCGTCGTCACCCTCGGGCCTCTGAAATTCTGACAGTGCTGGAGGGGAAAGTACTAGTCGGGTTCGTCACCTCAGATCCCGAAAACAAGCCGTCTTCGAAAGTTCTTAAGAAGGGTGATGTTTTTGCCTTCCCATTTGGGCTTATTCACTTTCAACAAAGTGTTGGGCATGAGAATGCTGTGACAATTGCATTCTTGAACAGCCAGAATCCGGGTGTCATTCCCATTGCTAATTCTGTGTTTGGATCAAATCCATCCATTAGTGATGATTTACTGGCAAAGGCCTTCCGGGTCGACAAGCCGATAATCCGACATCTCAAATCACCATAGTAAGGGTGTCTTTTTCTTAACGACCACGAGTTAATCTTTTAAATATGTTTTGGAAGTGCATTCAATTGAAACTTTCTAAAACTTTTATAAAATTTTCTAGTTAGTGATGCACTTATGTGAAATTCGTTGATTTTTATAGATTTGTATGGAATTAATGAATGTTTCTCGCATAAACTTTCATGAAACTTTTATAAACTTTTGTAAAAATTAATAGGGATAATTGCATCTGCATCCCTAGATCTTTCAAAATGTTGCAAACTTTCTTATAACCTTTCATTTGTTGCAACCGTCACCCCAAACATTTGAAAATGTTGCAGTTGAAGCTCAAATGGATGGAATCCATCCAATTTGCCTTAGTTGACCAAGAAAATAAAATCTGACTTTTTTTTTTACTAATGACTAAAATCCTGAAATTTGAAATTGTTATAAAAACGTCCTTTTTTTTCAAAAATTAAAATAAAATTTTTCTTAATTTCGTTCGTAGCCCCTGTTTGATGCAAATTTTTGGCTATTTGTAGAAAATTTCAGAACGTTGCAACAGTAACCGGTTCGACAAAAACTGTGCACTTTTTTTCAATTCATGGTTACTTGTCTTTTTCTTAACGACCACGAGTTAATCTTTTAAATATGTTTTGGAAGTGCATTCAATTGAAACTTTCTAAAACTTTTATAAAATTTTCTAGTTAGTGATGCACTTATGTGAAATTCGTTGATTTTTATAAATTTGTATGGAATTAATGAATGTTTCTCGCATAAACTTTCATGAAACTTTTGTAAAAATTAAGAGGGATAATTGCAGCTGCATCCCCAGATCTTTCAAAATGTTGCAAGCTTTCTTATAACCTTTCATTTGTTGCAACCGCCACCCCAAACATTTGAAAATGTTGCAGTTGAAGCTCAAATAGATGGAATCCATCCAATTTGCCTTAGTTGACCAAGAAAATAAAATCCAACTTTTTTTTACTAATGACTAAAATCCTGAAATTTGAAATTGTTATAAAAACAACGTCCTTTTTTTGTCAAAAATTAAAATAAAATTTTTCTTAATTTCGTCATTAGCCCCTGTTTGATGCAAATTTTTGGCTATTTGTAGAAAATTTCGGAACGTTGCAACAATAACCGGTCCGACAAAAACTGTGCACTTTTTTCAATTCATAGTTACACAATCTCCATTGTACCCCTCATTCAATTTCTATTACAAGTTCCTAAAATTATTGGAAACATATGATTTAAAGTAGATAACATTGATTTGTTAAATAATGGACACTCAAATTAGAAAATTTCGGAACGTTGCAACAATAACCGGTACGACAAAAACTGTACACTTTTTTCAATTCATAGTTACACAATCTCCATTGTACCCCTCATTCAATTTCTATTACAAGTTCCTAAAATTATTGGAAACATATGATTTAAAGTAGATAACATTGATTTGTTAAATAATGGACACTCAAAGATGGTAAAATATCAGATTTGGACCATTTTTCGGATTCATAATTTTACAAAACTTTTACAGTATTTTCAAAACTCATTCAAGTACAACATAGTAAAATATCACATTTTTCTAGCATCATTAAGGTACTCAAATTAATGGACACTCAAACATGTAAAAAAAACGTAATTCTTGAGTACATTGAATATAGCATACGAAAAAGTGTATAACATATTTTATCGACCTTCAGTTGACTTGATTCCAAAGTCAAAGAGGACTCATAGGGCTTTCAAATCCCACTATTTTGTCCAAAATTCAAAGAATTCTGACTAGGACAACGCAATCTTAATTTCTTTTGTGGCTTTAATTACATACATACTTAAATCAATTAAAATTTCAATGTTCACGTCAAGAAAAAAAACTAAAAGGTCTTTAAAAAAAAATAAAGATAAATATACGTTGCATAACTAGTAAAAACTATAAATTCTTCAAATGAAACTAACTACACAAATGAAGCACATTTTTCCTTTCGAATCCTCTACAATCCACGTGAATCCCACTTCCTGATGTCCAACTATGGTTGATTATAACCTTAAAGTTTTGATTATAACAAACAAGTTGATCTTGTTTACTGACACGTTGAATTCAAGTGATTATAGTTTTTCAAAACATACTATAAAAAATTGATCAATGGTCGTCAAAAGATCAAAAGCTATCATCACAAATCGAACTCACAAAGAAAGCCAAAATCGAAGTAAAAGTCTTCCAAGCATTCAAGAAAAGATCCTTCAAAGATGAAAGCCTAAAGAGCTATGGAAATATCAAGAACTAGACATTTCTAGATCAAATGTAAAGGTACTAACACTTTGATATTTAGTAATAAATATTTTAAACTCAAAAACCTTATTATGCGTTAAAAGTTATATCGTGCAACTAAAATTTATTTTGATAAAATATTTTTATCAAAGGTAAAATTAATTTTTAAAATGATGCTTATACTTAGATTATATTTTAAAATATTATTTACCGTGAAAAATTATTTAAAAATACATTTCAAAAGTCTACATTTGTCAAAATATTCGAAACTGATCAAACAGGGCTAAAATGTAAAATTTAACAAATCTGTTGAGGCGATTGACGAACGGTTGATTGGAAAGGTCCAATAGTCCAAAATTTGACCATTATGAATTTCTATTGCACAACGGTTATATTGGTCTTCCGAACATGAGGCAGTCAACTGACACTCTTCCGAATTGTCAAAAAATTTTGCCTTTTGAACTCTATAAATATCATTTCACTTTGCATTCATTGCAACATCTTTAAGAGCATTTAAGTGAGATATTTTTTAACAAACTTATATTGATCTTACATCTTTATCAAATTATTTACTTTGAAAAACATTTAATTGAATCAACTTTTGAAAAACATCATTTTCATCAAAGTTTTTCTCACATATCACTTGAATTTCATTTATTGTTATCCATTAAAGAGTTATCATATTTCTCTATTATTACTTAATTTTTTTATATCATTTATTAAAAGAGAAGTTTCAAATTGTAAAATCGTTACTCCTTTAATTTGTGGGTCAAATTGAGGTTCCGTAAAGCTCAAAATCGTAAAAGGATTGGTGTTCCTTATATGTAAGTTACCAAAAACGTTGTAAGGGTTTTGTATTGCACTCTAAGTCAATCAATATATTGAAAATACATTGATCGTAACGGAGAGTTTGGTGATGGAGGACGTAGATCAATGGTTGGAATCGAACCTCCACAATTATATTGTTTGCACTTTCTCTTTCCTTTTACTTATTGCTTTCGTATTTGTTCATTTTGTTTGATTGGCTTATTCACTCCAAACTTGCTTGAATTTGAAATTTTTTTTTTTTTGAAATTTTTTTTGAAAGCTAATTCATCCCCACTTATTTAATATTGGACTATCAATTGATATCATATTTTGGTGCTTATATTTTTAGATTTCACAATCTTCAGAAAAAGGTAACCATAATTTTTTTAAATCTTAAGGGGTATTCTACAAATTGTCCTCCTTTATTTGATAGCACACATTATAACTATTGAAAAGTTAGGATGATGATTTATGTTTAATCAATAGATTATAATGCTTGAGAAGTTATTGAATTTGGCCCTTATGTACTTACAAAATTCATTAAGGTGGATGGAAAATCCAATTAAACCATTTCAAAACTTAGAGAGAAGTATGATGATGAAGATAAAAGAAAATTTTCTTTATATGCTAGAGCCAAAATCATACTTTATTGTGCTTTATATAAAAATGAATTTTATCGTATTAACACATATGATTCCGCTTTTGATATTTGTCATGCCTTAGAAGTAAATCACTTGGGCACTAGCAAAGTAAAATAAACTAAAATCAATATTTTTGTTAAAGAATTTGAAAACTTCTTCATGAAATAAAAGGAATTTATTGTTGATATGATTACTCGTTTCACTAATGTTGTTAATGGCTTCAAAGGTTTTGATCGAAAATTCACTATTGGTATGAGTAAAATGCTTAGGTCTCTTTCGGAGGATTGGAGCTCACTAAAGATATTGATAGAAAAAATCAAAGATGTCAACACATCATTTAGAAAATTTATATGGAACATTGATGACCTATGAGCTCAATAATGCCGAGACAAAGAAAAAAACAAGAAAAAGTAAAGAAGAAACAAAGGAACCTCATAAGCGCCAAATTGTATTAAAATCGGCAATTGATGAAGGCACTACAAGCGAAAACATGAGTGATGAAAAGCTTATCTAGTTCTTCTCGTTAAAAAATGGAGAAGTTTTGGCAACAATCGAAAATTTCAAAAGAAAGAGGAAAAGGGAGAAGAGAAAAGGAAAGAGATTATTTGCTATGATTGTAACAAACCCGATCACAAGAAAACTGAGTGTTCAAACAAGAAAAGATTTATAAAGAAGAATGCATTCCAAGCGACATGGGATAAGAGGGATGATAAAGATCATGATGAAAATGAAAGTCGAGAGGAAGTTGTCAACATGTGTTTCATGGCAATTAATGATGAAATAAATTCTATTGAAAAATGTTCATATGATTATTTATCAACCTCTTATAATGAGATTCTTGAGGAATTTAAAAAACTTGCCTTGAGTCACTCAATTCTCAAAAAGAAGCACTATTTATTGAAAAATGAAGTAAAGAAAATTTTAAAGATTTAAAAGGATTTTGAGAAAGAAACTGATGACTACAACTCCTTAATCAAATAAAATTACTATTTGGAAGAGAAAGTTGTAAATTTAATTCAAATTATTTACAAGTTCACAAAAGATTAAAAAAAAAAAAAATTGATTTAACGTTTGGTGAATAAAAATGTGTTTTTGACAAAAAAAAAAAAAAATGGATTGGATGTACACCTTCCTTGAAACAAAAATATCTCAAAAATTTATTTGTTGAAGTTTCTAATTCTTCCATTTCAAACATTACATATAGCTTTTGTAATAAAAGTGAACGTTTTGCATTTAATTGTTTGACTAAAAAAAGGTTACACTTTAAAAGCAAAAATAAATTAATTCAAGAGTATACTAGAACTAACTATCAAGGACGCAAATTTGCATGGGTACCAACAGTCAAAAACTGAATTATTTTTATAGGTACCAAATAAAATAAGGAGCAAATGGTTCTTGGATAGTGGTTGCTCAAAACATCAACTCCTTAATCAAATAAAATTACCATCCGAAAGAGAAAGTTGTAAATTTAATTCAAATTATTTACAAGTTCACAAAAGATAAAAAAAAAAAAATTGATTTAACGTTTAGTGAATAAAAATGTGTTTTTGACAAAAAAAAAAAATGGATTGGATATACACCTTTCTTGAAAAAAAAAATATCTCAAAAATTTATTTGTTGAAGTTTCTAATTCTTCTATTTCAAACATTACATATAGCTTTTGTAATAAAAGTGAATGTGTTGCATTTAAATGTTTGACTAAAAAAAGGCTACACTTTAAAAGCAAAAATAAATTAATTCAAGAGTATACTAGAACTAACTATCAAGGACGCAAATTTGCATGGGTACCAACAGTCAAAAACTGAATTATTTTTATAGGTACCAGATAAAATAAGGAGCAAATGGTTCAACCTATCACCAACGAGTTTTGTCATGACTGAAGATTGATCTCTATTGTCGAATCTCAACAAGAATAATAGAGGTCATGTTTTATTAGTTGATAACCTCAAACATAACTTGATAAGTATTAGTCAATCATGTGATAAATGTTACAAGATTAAATTCGATTATTTTAAGTGCCTTATTAAGGATGTTACATTTAAAGAGGTTATGTTCTTAGAAAGTCGGAGTAAAGATGTTTATATCATAAACATTGAATTTGAAAGTGATGAAAAATAATTATCTAGTTTGAAAATTGATACTTAGCCCTTGTTTGATCTCCATTTCTTTAAAAATAAATTTCTCTCTTTTTTTAACCACACATAATATTACACGCAAACTCAAAATTTTTCTTTATTTTTTAACTACACATTTTCCATCAATCTACTATTCCAAAATGCATTCTATATAAAAATAAAAAACAAAAATGGGGCTCAAACAAGCCTTTGGTTATGGCATAGAAGATTAGGTCATGTTAGCATGGATCTTCTATCAAAAATTTCAAAAAATTGCTTTGTTAAAGGATTTCTAAATTTGAAGTTCGAAAAAGGATAATTTGTGATGCATTCCAATTTGAAAAACAAGCGAAAAATTCTTTCAAGTTTAAGCAATATTCTTCTACTACAAAACTTTTATAACTTCTCCATATAGCCTTTTTAGACCTTCAAGAACTGCTAGCTTGGGTGGTAAACATTATACTTTTGTCATTGTCAATGACTTTTCTAGATTTACTAGGGTCATATTTTTAAATCTAAAGGATGAAACTTTGAATGCATTTAAACATTTTTGTAAAAAAGTTTAAAATGAAAAATGATACTCCATTACAATTATTAGAAGTGAATCATAGTAAAAAAAAAATTTATAATATCACTTTTGATCATTTTGTAATGAAAATGGATATGTACATAATTTCTCAACTCCTAAAACTCCTCAACAAAATGGTGCAGTTTGCAAAAAATGGCTAGGTACTTAATGAAAATAACTTGCCAAAATACTTTTGGGCCGAATTAACACCAATTGCTACATTGTTAATAAAGTTTTAATTAGTTGAAATAAAACTATAACTCCTTATGAGCTTTGGAAAAATAGAATTAGAAATATCGATTATTTCAAATTATTTGGTTGCAAATGCTTTATTTTAAAAATAAAAGAAAATTTGGAAAAAATTGATTCAAAATTCGATATTGGAAGGATACTCATCGACTAACAAAGCTTATAGAGTCTTTAACAAAAGAACTCTAGTCGTTGAGGAAGCTATGTATGTTACTTTTGATGAAACAATTCTCTTGATCGCGAGAAAGGTATTGCTAATGATCTAGGATTGGAAATTCATTTTGAACAATGAATATTCAAGATCAAAATAATGAAGATCCAGAGGATGAATACAATGAAGAAGCAATCATTCAACAAAATGAAATAGAACCTTCCAAAATACCAAATGACCTTACTCTACCAAAAGAATGGAAGTTTGATCTTACACAAAAGAACTAATTATTGGTGATCCATCCAAATGTATTACTACTTGAGTTTCTACTAAAAATCATCTTAATAGTTGTACTTTCATTTCACAAATTAAACCAAAGAATTTCAAAGAAGTTGAGTTAGATGAATTTTAGATTCTAACTATACAAGAAGAAATAAAAGTGTGTTTGATTAGCATGTAAACTATATCATAGAAAATTAAATATTTTACTTGTTTTCAGGAAAATAAAAATCTACTTCCTCCAAAGAAAATGTTTTCTTTAAAAAAAAATGGAAAATTAGACATTTTTAAAAGTTGGAAAAAAATTTTCATGGAAAAAGATAGCAATCAAACATTTCAAAGTAGAAGTTTGGGTAGAAAATTGACATTTTTCATGGAAAATAAATGCATCAAACATACCCTAAGTCAATATAAAAGAAAATATATTTGGGGTTTAGTCTTTAGACCAAATGATCAAATCGTTATCGGTACAAAATGAGTTTACAGAAATAAACGAAATGAAAATGGGATAATTGTGCGAAATAAGGCTAGATTAGTACTCAATGTTACAATCAAGAAAAATGCATTGGTTTTGAGGAAACTTTTGCATCTGTTGAATGATTAAAATCTATTTACATGCTTCATGCATTTGCTTGCCATAAAGGATTTATATCTAAATTGCTTCATTCAAGAAAAAGTATTTGTAGAGTAATCCCCGGTTTGAAAGATCAGAAGTATCTGGATTATATTTCTTAACATAGAAATGTTCTTTACGGCTTAAAGCAAACTCCTAGAGCTTGGTATGAAAAGTTGAGCAAATTTATACTCTTAAACGTTTTTTCAATAGGGACAGCGGATACTACCCTCCTTATTAAAATAAAAAAGAATGATATGATTATTGCTCAAATTTATGTTGATGATATTATTTTTGATGTAATTAATATTTTTCTTTGTAAATAATTTTCTAAATATGTGAGCAAGGAGTTCGAAGCGAGCATGATGGAAGAACATGAATTCTTTCTTGGACTCCAAATTAGACAAACTAATAATGAGATGTTCATTAGTCAAAATGAGTATATATATTAGACATGCTCAAGATGTTTGAAATGGAAGACTTTAAGCCAATGAACACTCCGATGAACTCATCCATAAAATTGGACAAAGATGATCAATGTACTTCCGTTGATGCAACAAAATATCGAGATATGATCGGATCTCTTCTTTACTTAACCACTTAGTGTGTGTTTATGTACTAGATTTCTATCAATTCCTAAAGAATCACACCTTAGTGCCGTAAAAAGAATTTTTAAAACCATAGGCATTTGGTATCTAAAGGGCATTCACATTGATTTACTTAGTTATTCAAATGTCGATTGGCCGGCTACACAATTGATCGCAAGAATACTAGCAGAACACGTCATTTGCTAAGGTTTACACTTGTGTCATTGTTTAGTAAAAAATAAAATTTAGTTGTATTATCTATGGCTGAAACTGAATATATATCGACCGCTAGTTGTTGTGCACAAACATTATGGATGAAACAAATCCCGAGGAATTATCACTTATCATTTGATCATATATATATCATGTATGATAACACTAGTACCATAAATTTATCAAAAAATCTCATCTTGGACTCTCGAACAAAACATATTGAGATTAGATACAACTTTTTACGAGATCATGAGCAAAAATGAGACATTGTATTAGAATTTGTAAATATGGAAAGTAAATTGGACTACATTTTCACTAAACCCCTAGCGCTTGATCGATTCTCACATATTCGAAGAAGTTTGGGTATTATTGATGAATTTGAAATACATGGCTAAAATTTATATTGTCTTCTTACATGATTAATTCGTTTATGTGGTATTGTTAAACATTTGTTGTATATTTGATTTAGAATGGTATGAAAAAAAAAAAGTGGATGACGTCCTATCCTCCGAACGTTGTTGACTGAAAAGGCAGAACCTCTTACATAAACTGTCCAATCGACCAGATCGTGCAAGTGATCGACAAGACAGGCGATTTTAAATTTTAAAAAGCTTCAATCCTTCATTTTCACGCATTTTTCTCACTTTTCTCCTTCTTCTCCATAGATTAATTTCCCACTCTATACCCGTCTCGTTACCCGTTTAAGGCGGGGCCTTGCCTCGTTTATTACCGGTTTAAATTTTTTTAACTTTTTGATAATTCATTTTATTGTCCTCCATTCATTAAAGAAAGACACGAATATGTTTTTAAATTTTTTAATCAATTTTTTTATTTTTAAAGGTTAAATTATTCAAATATATTTTGTAAACTAAGACTTTTATTGTTTGTCATAAGTTTTTAGATAATCTTAGTTGCCATATTTTATTAGAAATAATGAAATTTTGTGGAGTTTTCCATTTAAAATATTAAATTCTTAAAAAAATTAAAAATTAAACGGGACGAGGCCCTTGTAACTCATACCCACCCCGTCCTCAACCCGAATACCCGATTAAACGGGTAATCCCTGCCACAATCGAGATAGGGGCCCCCAGGTATCGAGTGTGACGCATTTTTTGTCATCCCCAGATCTACTTTCAATCTCACTATATCCACCGTTAATCTTCAAAATCTCCACAAGATTTCAAAAATCCATCACTTTTTTACTTCAAATCTCTTAAAAACCCCAAATTTTATCCACCATTATCTTCATTTCTCTCTCTTTAACGGTTGACTATGCCATTGTTTTCTCTTCCGGGTTTATCTCCAAATTTTCATAATGCCAAGGTTCAAGATGCCAAGTAAGAAGCTAAGAAGAGCTAAGAGGCTACAAACTCCTTCTTAGGATGAAGAATCTCATTTGTCTGCTAATCCCTTTGAAAACCTCATATTCTTATAGATAAGAATGTTGATTTTTCCTATTTTACATTCGAACGTCATTCTTTTCACATTGATGAATATTTTGAAACCATGAGTTGGGTGTCTATTACAACTTTAGAAGAGCATGTATATCCGGCTTTTATAAAAGTATTTTATAAATTGTGCCAAATATGAGGATCAAACCGTAGCATTTCATGTTTCCTAAAAGGCAAAGGGATTATTATCACCAAAGCTCTTCTCTGTGATCTACTTGAGTTTACAGAATGTCAAAATCAATTCTTTTATCATAATGCCCATCCAACCATGGAAGGTTATAATCCTATTGTTGCTTGTCATAGAGTAATCGGTAAAAACTTTTAACATCCTATAAAGCTTAGCTCAAACCAACTTACTCTACCTTGTAAAATTTTGTACAATATAATCTCCCATATAATTCTCCCTAGGAAAGGTCACACCAACAAAGTTACTCACTTTGACATCTTCCCTCTTGACTCATTCCTCGTCAGGCATGAATTAGATTTTTCATCCATCGTGACTGGTCTTATGAAACTCTTTCATTCCACCACTTACATCAAAACCTTACTGTTCACGAAAATATTTGTTCGTTTTAAAATACCGTAAGTGTATAGTTCGTAACAAGTAATAAACTGGAATTGAGAATTCCGGATATCGTAACACGGTTTATACTCCTAGTTTGGCTAGCATTTCATGTTTCCTAAAAGGCAAAGGGATTATTATCACCAAAGCTCTTCTCTGTGATCTACTTGAGTTTACAAAATGTCAAAATCAATTCTTTTGTCATAATGCCCATCCAACCATGGAAGGTTATAATCCTATTGTTGCTTGTCGTAGAGTAATCGGTAAAAACTTTGAACATCCTATAAAGCTTAGCTCAAACCAACTTACTCTACCTTGTAAAATTTTGCACAATATAATCTCCCATATAATTCTCCCTAGGAAAGGTCACACCAACAAAGTTACTCACTTTGACATCTTCCCTTTTAACTCATTCCTCGTCAGGCATAAATTAGATTTTTCATCCATCGTGACTGGTCATATGAAACTCTTTCATTCCACCACTTACATCAAAGCTTTACTGTTCACGAAAATATTTGTTCGTTTTAAAATATCGCAAGTGTACGATTCGTAACAAGTAATAAA
>CAIGRP010060314.1:0-13845 GCA_903798385.1 Fraxinus cuspidata | reverse complement strand
TTTTACGAATGATTGATGTGACATTTGTAAAAAATGTATATGTGTCCCGTCTTGTCAATGTAAGAACATTAAATGCTTAGAAGAGCTAGGCAAATCAATTGGATGGATAGGATTTGACGCCTTGTCTAAGGAGATGAGGCCACGTGTAATTTGATCCAAAGGTCACCATTCTATTTGTAACACTATAAATACTTCCACCATGTAACAATTGAAGACTAATGCAAATTCATACACTTGGAACAATATTTTACTCTCACACTCGTAGCATATTCATATTTAGTTCTACACGATTGATTCTTATTATATAATTATGTCACGAATATTTCGTCGGAGTTCGAACGGAAACGTCTCGTGTCGTTGAGCTATTCCCACGTCCAATTTCGGAGCGATCAATACCATTAATCTATCTTTACGTGTCGGAACTTGGCTTACGTGTGCATGAGTGGGCCCGGCATCTGTTGGAAACATTTTTTGAGGTCAACAAAAGTAATTGTTTTTTTTTTCTTCATGTATAATGATATTGACAATTCTTCAGTTTAAGTTAAGCTCGAATCAAAGTTTCATACTCATAAAATGAATGTAACTTCTGATTTCTCGCTCGAATCAAAGTTTCATACTCATAAAATGATTATAACTTCTGATTTCTCTTGTGGTGCATTTAGCGTTTCTATAGCATGTAACATTTTTCAGCCACCTTGGCTTGAGTATTTCTTCTACGTAACAATTTGATGTGAAATTGCAGTACATGCTAGGTGTTATAACTGATGAGATCACATGATTTTGATGTTTTAAATATTAAAGTTTTTCCTAGTACCGGTGCTGTAAATAATCTGGGTTTGATACTTCAAGTGCTATGTTATTTCACCATTTGCTTCTCCTTATCATTTGTTATTTGTCTCTAATTTGTGTCATAGGTACCCATTTTACATGCAAAGAGAACAACATATGATAAAGGGTTGGGCAATTGACTTTTAAAGGTGAGAATGATTTTCTTTTTAGCAGTTAAATAAATGACTATCTGTTTAAAGTACATATCAATGTGGTAACATTCTCTGCATTGTCTTGCATTATTTTGTAAGTGACGTTTTTTCTCCATCCGAGTTTTCTTTCTTTTCTTACTCGTATTGGAGGCACCCTTCATAAATATGTACTTACGGTTGTGTCTGCATCTTAATTGAAACAGTAAATTTTAGGTATTTTCTGTTTTATATAATTTTATTTTCTTTTAAAGATAGAAAATAAAACTGGACAATGACAAGGGTAAGTCTAGAGCGTGGGGACCAAGAGCAAGTAGTTCTTCCAATGTCAGCCGATGTGAGCTTTGAGTCTAATTAGTTTCCGAAATATAAATTAGAATCGGATAATGAGATCTTAGTAGAGGTGAAAGAGGTTTTTAAGGGTCCATCCCTAAAGGAGGTGGTTGTTGAAGAAACTAACCAGCTAATCGAGCAGCACAAGAGGCTTTCAGTTCACGACCTGGAGAGCAAATTCGATAGGAAATTATCTTCTGCTGCAAAATTGTCTGAAGAGGTCTTAATGAATTTCTATTTTCGATTTCTATTTTTGTTCAAGTTCTAAATTGCATATGTAAAAACCAGTTTCTTTAACTTCTAAATGTCAGTGTTTATGTATTCATTTAATCTAGATAGTTGCTAAATAGATAGGAACTCGGGTTCTATTTCCCATATCATTTCATTTCCCATTGGATGAGAATTGATGACTCAATGAATTGTTAAATTCTTTCTGGACTTTAGGCTAAACTAAGAGAGGTGCCTTCATTGGAGGGACATGTTCTTCCAAAGAAGCTTGGGGATGCATTCGAATGTTTGAAAGGACGACTGGGGACGTAACAAAAGAGATGTGGAAAAAGCTATTTCTGTGGTTGGTATTTTGTTACAAACCAAAGTTTTAAAAATGATTTTCTTTAAGTTCCTTAGTGCTAGGTGTTCATTATATGGGCTATTTGTAAATCTTTTTCTACATTGAATATGTTTTACACGTACTATTGTCAATATTAAGTGGGAAAACCCAACAATTCATTTACACTTTCTTTTACCTTGTTAGATATCCTTTGGCTCTTTACAACCTTTTCAAAGCAAATATGCATTATAATTGTACTTATTTCAGTTTGGATTGTTCGGTTCTGCAAGTCGACCCTTTAGAAGTGAAGTCGACTCAAAGAGGAGAGCTAATTGAAGAGAAGTTTGAAGTGAAAAAGTTGCCAAAATTTATCAAGCAGGTAATCTAGATTTTTCACTTTCTTTATTTTACTTTTAACTCTCTGCATGTAGACTGACACATTTATATGGTTATGGAATTGGGAAAGATGGTTATGAACATCTAATTTTGTAAAAAATAATGGATATTTGCCATTATCATAGATGGCCAAAAAGATGTGAAACATAGCAGAAACAAGAGCCCTTCACATTTTATTCTATGTAAAATTAATTTATTATATGAATTACACATCAAGTGAAACTTTTACTTGTCAAAATTCTTTTCTTTCAGCTTCCTGCCTACTCCACGCGATAGAATTGTCCGTGTTGTCCCTTCTATCATCAAATTGGAAATTCACAGCTTAGACCAATACTTACCAACGTACCTTTGACATTGCCAACAAATTAGAATCCCCAACCATATCTGCATTGTTACAGCAGGAAAATCATATAACAAGGATACACTAATACTTCAAATAGTTCCCAGCCTATCAACTGACATCAAGCAGACAATACCTTCAAAAACATATTCTCCACTACCAAATACTATTTCCTTTTCTAATAAAAAAAATACCATCACCGTAGTAATGGTTGATATGTTTTAAAATGACATGGTGAAAAAATTTACGAAGTTTGGTGACTTGACAATATTTTGAAACATCCCAAACAATGAAAGATGTCGTTTATTTAAACGAGGACTGGGTACCAAATCAAGCATCATTGGACTTCTTGAACATAAAATTTCAAGTTTCACGAGTTTTATCACTTACAAATCATAATACAGGGTGAGTAGAGATCATATACATATTCGGAATGAGCTAATGGAATCTAAATAACCCGAATCTCTTCTTTCTGCTTTTTATTTGTGTTATTTAATCTTGCTTAATAAAATATTTGAGCCATGTCTCACGTAATTGTCCCCATTAATTTCTTCCTCGGAAAAAAAATTTGGCTACAAAAAACTTTTCATTTAAATCTTAATATAATATTATCATTATGAAATTTTACTAATTATTATGTTAGATAAAAACTTACTAAACAATCACAATAACTTAGCTTTTCATTAATATTTGATACACTAACATTACCTTAAAAATACCAAACCCCGTACATTGTATGAGCATACAACTAGTTTTTGTAAAATCCTTATAATTTCGATTCTACTAGTTATATAGCCCGGCTTGTGGGTTGTTTTTCGTATGTTGGATGAATAATAAAGAATTCTCTTGTTTTTTACTTGGCGTTTTCTCTTGTGTTCTTCCCTGTGAATTATCTGTTAAAACCAATTTGTAAAATAATCATTATTCTGTCGGGCGTCAAACTGAAAAAATTGATGCTTCAACATGAGGTTAACGAACTATATTGAATTCATTTTTCTTAAATAGCTCCCTATTCAAAAGAATCAAGGCAGACCAACTTGAATACGAAAATTGCTTTAATGGGTTTCACCAACAAATGCTAGTTGGGGTGGGCTGAGCAATAAAAAGTACATTCAAATGACTGACAGAAGAACAAATGAACAAAAACTGATTCACAAAAAGGTTGAAGAAATTCATAAATAGGCCTATATCAGCTACTTGTGAGAAAGATGAAGCTTCTGGTGCAAAAGAGCTGATTTTCATTCATGCATTATGGAAAATATATACAACTACGTATGGGTGAATCACAGAATCAGTTAAAGCTTCTTACAGTTCAATTTAAACCCTAAAATCAAGACATTAATGAAGAGCTAAGATCATTGAGAATATTATGTGCCAATCTTTAACTCGAGAAAGTTGCTTTGTAAGAGAATCTATTAGTTGATCGCAGTGTGAACGTGAGAGACACACATAATTGTTTTTTGCAACCTGCTGTAACACCCCGATAATTCGTAATATTTATGATTTTATTTTAATCCAAAATAGAAGAAAAATAGGGATAAATATTTATCGAGGGTTAAATTTGAAGTTTAGAATTTTTGATGTGGCTTGATTGAATGAAAGTGGAAAAGTTGGGTTAAGGACAAAGAAGTTAAAATATTTAAAGTTTATGTCCCTTTAAACCCAACCGAGCAATCATTTTTACGCTTTTGTACGACTTTTATGTTCATCAAAATTTTACGATTTCAAATTAGTTGCCGAGTACACAACGAGTCCTTCGAAATGGTATCCAGTTTGTATATATAGAGGGCATTTCGACGTTATTTTTTACTCTTAAAGAGTAAAAAAAAAAAGTACAATGGGGCATATAAACGGTAACATTTTTTCACTCTCTAATGAGACGACACCACCTCGAAGTTCACATAGGTGAAATTCTTCTAATTTTTTTTTTTTTAACTTTTAGAGATACTTGTACTTCGTAATGAACTTCATTAAGAGATTTAATTATAATTCATCCCTCCAACAGTAACAAGCAACACTATTTATCAACGATAGAGTTTAATAATTTTAATAGTGTTGAGATCAATCCACTTATCGAATGACTTGTTATTACCCATTACACCTAAATATACTTGTTTAGTATATTTTGGTATGGTTGTTATCATTGGTAGAATTATTTAAGGAGTTTCAACCACATCCTACTTTATGTCTATCTCACCTCTTGAGAGGTTTAGTAAACATATCTGCTAAGTTCTCATTAGACTTAACAAATGTAAGATAAATTATTCTATGTTTGATTAATTTCCTTACATACTCGTGTCTTAGACTAACGTGTCTAGACTTTCCATTATATACTTCGATATAAGCCCGAGCAAGAGTAGCTTGACTATCACACAAGATATACATTGATTAAATATCTTTTATATCGAAAGGTATTTCATATAACAAATCTCTTAGCCACCCAGCCTCTTTTCCAACTTCGGCTAATGCTACAAATTCCGACTCCATTGTTGAGTGAGTAATATAAGTTTGTTTCTTAGACTTCCAAGNAGTATATCCTTCCAAGATTTTAGAAAATCTTGTATATTGTAGCCCAAGATTTTTTATTTTCTTCAAATAACTAAGAACCCTACCAATGGCCTTCCAATGTTCGAAACTTGGATTGCAAGTAAACTTACTCGGTTTACTCACGACAAATGCTACAACAGGTCTTGTACATTGTGCAGCGTACATAAGAACTTTCAATTGCACTTGCATATTCTATTTGAGTTATTGTTCTTCCATTGTTCTTTATCAATTTGATACTTGGATCAAACGGGGTAATAGCCTCTTAATGTTCAAATGTTTGAACTTATTCATCACATTCTCAACGTAATGTGATTGGCACAATGTAAAACCCTTACTATCCTTTTTAAATTTGATATCAATGACAATATCCACTTGTCCAAGATCTTTCATTTTGAACATGGAGAATAGAAACCTCTTCGTTTCTTTGATACCATGTACATTGTTGCTAATGATCAATATATCATCAACAAATAGATATATTATAGTGATTATATTAACACTAACTTTAGTAAATAGAAATTTGTCAACTGAATTATGACTAAAACCATTTGACATTACTTTGAAGTCAAATTTTTCGTGCCACTTTTTAGAAACTTGTTTTAATCCATATAAGAATTTGATTAGTTTGCACACCTCATGTTCATTTTTCGGTAGAATGAACCCTTCTGGTTGTTCTATACAGATCTCCTCATCGAGATCTACATTCAAGAATGCCGTCTTGACATCCATTTGATGAATATGTAAATCATATATAGATGTTATTGCAAACAAGATCCTTATCGAAATTATTCTAGCCACAAGTGCATATGTGTCATAGTAATCTATTTCTTCTTTTTGATGATACCTTTTAGCTACTAATCAAGCTTTATAGCTATTGAATGTTTCATCAGAATTATATCTCCTTCTACACACTCATTTACAACCAATGGATTTAGAACCCTTTGGTAAATCAACTATTTCCCAAGTGTTATTTGAAATAATAGAATCTATCTCATTGTTTATTGCTTCTTTCCAAAATATGCAATCTCTAGAAGTCATTGCTTACTTATAGGTTTTAGGATCACTTTCAACTTGAAAAACAAAAGGAATTGTTCTTGCAACATCCTTCATATCTTTCTTTACTAGGTAGAATGAAATAAGTTGGGAATCCAATTCATCCGATCCTAAACATTTATCTTTTCTAAATCTCTCACTTCTTCAAGATTCACTTTCAACATTTCTTGTAGATGTATTTTTTTGTGATTCTCTAGAAGTTAGAATGTCTACATAAGTTTCATTTTCAGAATTTCTTGTTGCTAATACATTTTCAAAGAACTCAACATCAATTGATTCTATTATAACATTCACTTTTAGGTTTATTTGCTATTTAAAGAATATCACACAAAGGCACATCTAATACCTCTAGTACCTAATTTAGTTCTCTTAGGATTCATATTCTTATAGTAAGCAAGACACCCCTGCACTTTAAAATAATTGACATTTGGTTTCCTACCTTTCCAAATTTCATATGGAGAAACATTATTATTCTTCAACGGAATCCTATTCATTGTATGACAAGCACTAAATGAAGTTCCACCCCATAAGTTATATTGTAATCGAATTCAATAACATGACATTTATCATCTCTAAGAAATGTCCTATTCTTCATTTTAGCTAAACAATTTTGTCCACGTATTCGTGATGCAGAGCATTGATGTATTATACTATTTTGTTCACAAAACAAATTGAATTCATTGGAAAAGTATTGTCAACCTCTTATTTTTTTAAAAAATTTTAAGTTTCATTCCTAATTGATTTTCAACTTTAATTTCGTAAGTCTTAAAAGCACTAAAAACTTCATCCTTATGTCTTAACAAATACACATATGTATATATAGAGCAATCATAAAAAAATGTAATAAAATATTTATTACCACATCTAGTTAGCATGTCATTCAATTCACATATATCAGAATGAATAAGTTAAAACAAACATGTTGATCTTACTACACTATGAAATGACTTTTTAATCATTTTAGATTTAATGCAAATTTCACATTTTTCTAAGTAATTAATGTCACATTTATCAAATCACATTTAATCATTATTTTCATGGTATTAACTCCTAAATGTGTTAGTCTACCATGCCATAAATTAAAAAAGTCAACAACATAAGCAAATGATTTGTTTTTATTATAATTATCCTCAATAGTACATAGCTTGACCATTCTATCAGTAGAATAGGCATTTTCAACAAAATACATATTATGTGTTAGTACAAGTTTCCAGACTCAAATACAATTTTAATTCCAGGTTTTCCCAACAAAACTCCACTTGAGTTACTATTCATTTCTCGTACATGAAGGATATTGGTCAAAGTAATCTTCTTTTCCGAAATGAAGATGATTTCCAGGTTGCATTTACCAATCACTTTTGATCTTCCTTTATTTTCCATTTGAATCTCTTGACCATCTTCAATGTCATGATAAGTTTTGAAGAGAGACTTATCATAATAAACACTGATTGTTGAACGGGTGTCATACCACCATTTCGGAACTTTCCCTTGGACTGCATTGATTTCGCTCACCGTAGCGATAATCTCATCAATGAAGTTCACTTCTCCTTCCTTCTTTGGTTGTTTTCTATACTTGCAATCTCTAGCATAGTGTCTCGACTTTCCACAAACATAGCAAGGTCCATTGAACTTTTTCTTGAACTTCCCTTGATCATTTTTAGGACCAAGAGGTTTCTCTCTCTTCTTGTATTTGTCAGAGTTGTCAACATTATCCACGGCATTCGCTTTTGAAGAGCCACCAAAAGAACTTTCAATCTTATCTCTTGCCCTTGATTCTTCTTCTATGCGAAGATATTTTTGTATTTGTTCTAAAGAAATTTTTTTCGAAATTGTGAAGAATCTTCTTCCTATATCATTTCCAAGATCCCGTGAGTTTAGCAATAATTGCTCCCACTTGGAAAGTTTTTGGAAAGCTCGATTTTTACCGTTTTCAGTTTGTTGACAATAACTTGTAGTTTGTGTACTTGAGCAACAATGGAATGTTATCCAAATACTTAAAATCAAAGTATTTAGAGATTAAGAATTTCTTCGTACTTTCCTCTTCGGCCTTATATTTAATCTCAAGTGTGTTCCACATTTCTTTTGCCAAATTGGTATTGGTGGAGATCATACAAACGATCCGACAGTGCATTTAGAATGTGACCACAACATATTAACTCATCATCTTCCCGTTTCTTCATCGGTATCTTCTTCGGTTGCATCAAGAATAGGCTCCAATTTTAGATCAAGAACATAGAAAATCTTCAACACCGTAAGGAGGAATTTCAGTTTGTCTTGCCACCTTATGAAGTTTGCACCAAAAAATCTATCCAAGCGTACCAAGTCTTGATTCTTCATCTTGATTGTTGCAAGTGTAGACTCTGTTTTCATCGCAGTAAAAATAAAGTGATATCGTTTAAGAATGTTGGATAAAAGTATAAATGACAGCAATGGAAATCAAGAAAAATGGAGAAAAGATGTATATAAATAATAATATCAAAACAAGAATTGATCACGGAATGAAATCGTTGTCCTCAAACGATATTTGATTTATTCTCTATGCTTTTAAGGATTAAAATTCGCAAATAGTTTGTAAGATTTTCAAGCTTTGAATGAAGAACAACAAAAGCAAAGTGATTCTTTAAGTAGAACAAGTGAAAATGTAGGAATGATTATGTGAAGAAACCAAATTTGACCAGAATTTATATATGAATAATTGCATGATTTCATTATGTTTTAGAATGAAAACTAACATGTATTTATAGTTTTCAACAATTCCTACATGAACTGGTTTTTGTTGACCTATGGTTGATTTCGAGTTTTGATTATAAAAAACATATTATTCTTATATCTAACATTGACATTCGAGCCTTCATTGAGCATTCACGTCAAAATAATCAGAGACAAATTAAGCATTTGCGCCAAATTCAAAACCGAGCAACAAAACGTGCATTCACGCCAAATCAATTGAAGACATTAGACTTAGATGATTTGAATTCATATGTAAAGGTAAAACACTTTAATTCTTAGCAATGAATCACTACAAGCTTGTAAGTTAAATTTTTATGCACGAAATAAACTTTTCACAAAAGCACTTGCATAAAAATTATTTTTTCGATGTGACAAATATGTTCACTGAACTATTTTTTTTTACCAGTGACACTTATTTTGAAAAAACTGAATGTCCCTAAATGATCTACACTTGGAAAAAATAATTAAGAAAAGGGTAAATCGGAGATTTATGGTCAAGCAGACGTCAGGTAGGTCTGACGGATGTCCGGTAATTTAACGGTCACATTTTTAACCGTTCTAATTTCTAACACTCAACGGCTAGTTCAGTCGTCCAGTACAGTGGTGGATGTCTTGTTGGACAGAAAATTTTACGTTTTTAACTGCTATAAATATCAACTCACTTGTCATTTCATATCTAACAACTTAAGAGCATTCAAGTGAGATTCTTTTGAGTAAAAATTACATCGATTTCTCATATCATTTATTATCAAATCATTTTGGTGTTGAAAAACTTTTAATCAAATTAACTCTTGAAAATCATTCTACATATCAAAATTTTTCATACCTAACACTTGAGCTTCATTCATTACTATCTATTAAAGTGTTAGCCTATTTATCTCTTGGTACTTAATCGTGATCATATCATTTATTAAAGGAGAATTTTGAAATTTGTAAATTCAATTTTCTTTAAACTTGTTGGTCGTGATGAGGTTCCGAAAAGCTCAACGTTATAAAAGAATCGGTGCTCCTTGCTTGTAAGTCATCGAAAGTTTTGTAAAGGGTTGGATTGCACCACATGTCAATCAACATAGTGAAATTGGCCTTACTCCTATCAGATAGCTTGGTAACAGAGGACGTAGATCATTGTGTTGGATCGAACCTCCATAATTATATCGTTTGCATTCTCTATCCCTCTTTACTTATTGCTTTTATATTCGTGCTTGCTATTTGAAATAATCCATCTAGTTATCACGTGCTTGATTTTAAGCTAAATTCTCGAAAAAGTTTAAAAAATCAATTCACCCCCTCTTTGTTGGCTATTCTTGGGCTATCAATTGGTATCAGAGCGATGTGCTCATTTTAAAATTAAGATTTTACGATATCGAGCAATGGCTAACAACAACAATATTAAAATCTCGAGGGGCATTCCACAAATTGACCACCCTTCTTTGATGGCACTCATTATAATTATTGGAAAGCTAGAATGATTATTTACATTCAATCAATAGATTATAATATTTGGGAAGTCATTGAATATGATCCTTATGTACCTATCAAGATTATTAAAATTGATGGAAGACCCGATCAATCTATTCATAAACCTAGAGAGGAATATGATGAAGGAAAATTGTCCTTGAATGTTAAAGGCAATAACCTACTTTATTGTGCCTTAAATAGAAATGAATTTAACAGTATTAGTACATGTAACTCCGCATACGATATATGGCATACATTAGAAGTCACTCATATTGACACAAGAAGGTAAAAGAAACCAAGATAAATCTTTTGGTCAAAGAATTCGAAAATTTCTTCGTGAAACAAGATGGACCCATTTTTGACATGATTACTCGCTTTACTGATATTGTTAGTGGCCTCAAGGCTTTGATCGTAAATTTACTAATGGTGAGCTTGTAAATAAAATGATTAGGTCACTTTCGGAAGATTGGAGCTCATTGAGAATGTTGATAGAAAACACCAAAGATATCAACACTTATCCTTTGGAGGAACTTTATGGAACTTTGATGACATATGAGCTCAAAAACACCGAAATCAAAGAGAAGACAAGGAAGAGCAAGGAAGAATCAAAAGAGCCTCCTAGGCGTCAAATTGCTCTCAAATTGGCTATTGAAGAAGAATCTACAAGTGAACATATGAGTGATGAAGAACTTGATCATATTGTGTTTCTTGTCAAAAAAATGGAGAGGTTTTCAAAATAATCGTTTCAAAGTTTTCTTTCTAGAAAAGAGCGATGAAAGAAGCAAAAAATTTGTTTGCTATGATGTGACAAACTAGGTCACGAGAGAACCGAGTATCCACACAAAAAGAAATTTTTTTAAAAAAAGGCTTTTCAAACAACATGGGATGAAAGCGATGATGATCATGATCATGATGAAAATAAAAGTCAAGAAGAAATCGCCAACATGTGTTTCTTGGCAATCGACAATGGGGTAAATTTTATTGAAAAATTCTCATATGATCATTTATCTTCTTCTTATGATGAAATTTTTGAAGAATTTGAAAACTCGTTCTTAGTCATTCTATTCATAAAAAGAAATCTAAGTTATTAAAAAATGAAATGGAGAAAATTTTGTGGTAAATTTTATTGAAAAATTCTCATATGATGATTTATCTTCATCCTATGATGAAATTTTAGAAGAATTTGAAAAACTTAGTCGTTCTATTCTTAAAAAGAAACTATTTTTAGTCGTTCTATGGAGAAAATTTTGGAAATTAGAAAGGAAAATATTGATTATGACTCGTTGTACAAAGAAAATTGTTCTTTAATAGAAAATGTTGAAAACTTGACAAAAAATGTTTTTAGATTCATTCAAGGAAAGAAGAATTTTGACTTAATGCTAGGTAATAAAAAATGTACTTTTGATAAAGGAGGTATTTGATATAAACCATTTTTAAAACAAAAATCTCTCAACAATCTATTTGTCAAAGCTTCAAATACAATTCCTTTAAAAACTACTTGTAGCTTTTGTAACAAGAATGGACATATTACCTACAATTGTCAAACCAAAAAGAAGTTATACTTTGAAAACAAGTGGACTTGAGGATCCACTAAAACTAACTACGAAGGACCCAAGCTTGTACGGATACCAAAAATCAAAAGTTGAAGTGTTATTGTAGGTACCGAAGAAAATAATAAGCAAATGGTTCTTGGATAGTGGATGTTCAAAGTACATGATCAGAGATAAAACTTTAATATCAAATTTCAAAAAGAAGGATGGAGTCACGTCATATTTGGAGATAATACAAAAGGAAAAATTATCGAAATTGGAAACATTGGTAATCATCTCTCCTCTTCCGTTGAAAATGTACTATTGGTAAATAACCTTAAACATAATTTACTTACCATAAGTCAATTATGTGATAAAGGCTATCATATTAAATTTGATATTCTAAATATCTCATTAAGGATGCTACATTTAAAGAGGTATTATTTATAGGAAGTTGAAGCAAAGATGTTTATATTATAAATATCAATTTTGAAAATAATGAAAAATGTCTAGTGAGAAACTTTTTCCTGTGAACCGATACTCATAGAAGATTATGTCATGTTGGCATGGATCTTCTTTCAAAAATCTTAAAAAATGGTTTTTTCAAAGGATTATCAAATTTAAAAAAGACAAAATTTGTGATGCATGTCAATTTGGTAAATAAGTAAAAAGTTCATTTAGACCCAAATTGTACTCATCAACTACAAAACCACTTCAATTACTTCACATGGATTGTTTTGGACCATCTAGAATCGCTAGCTTAGGCGGTAAACATTATGCTTTTGTAATTGTTAACGATTTTTCTAGATTTACTTGTGTCATATTTTTTTTAGTCTAAAAGAAGAAGCTCTAATAGCTTTTAAGCATTTTTATAAGAAAGTCAAAAACGAAAAAGTTTATACCATTAGAAGTGACCATGGTGGAGATAATAATGAAAAATGTCTTTTGAGTTTGAAAGGGGATACTTGGTTATGGCATAAGAGATTAGGTCATGTTAGCGTGGATCTTTTTTCAAAAAATTCCAAAAATTATTATGTCAAAGGATTGCCAAACTTAAAATTTGAGAAAGATAGAATTTGTAATGCTTGTCAATTAGGAAAACAAGTAAAAAGCTCCTTTAAACCTAAAGTATACTCTTCAACTACAGAACTATTGCGACTTGTCCACATGGATCTTCTTGTACCATCTAGAATCGCTAGCTTGGACGGTAAACATTATGCTTTTTAATTGTTGACAAATTTTCTAAGTTTACATGGTCATATTTTTTAGTTTAAAAGAAGAAGCTTTAAAAGCTTTTAAGCATTTTTGTAAGAAAGTCCAAAATGAAAAATGTTATACCATTACGACCATTAGAAGTGACCATGGTGGAGAATTCGATAATATTTCTTTCGATAATTTCTAGGCTCCTAGAACTCCTCAACAAAATAGTGTAATAGAAAGGAATAATCATAAATTACATGAGATGGCCAGAACCATGTTTAACGAAAATAATTTACCGAAATACTTTAGAGCCGTTAATACCGCTTGTTACATTGTAAATAGAGTTTTGGTTAGTCGTAAGAAAACTAAAACTCTCTACGAGTTTATATAGAATTCCCAATATTAGTTACTTTAAAATTTTCGATTGCAAATGTTTTATTTTGAATGCAAAAGATAATTTGGGAAAGTTCGATTCAAAATTCAATATTGGTATTTTTCTAGGATATTCATCGACAATCAAAGCTTATAGAATATTTAACAAAAGAACTCTCGTCGTTGAAGAATCCATGCATGTCATATTTGATGAGACTAACTCATTTGATCGTGAGAAAGGTATTGATGATGATGTATGTTTGGAAGCTCCATTTGAACAAATGAACATCCAAGATCAAAACAAGGGAGTGCCCAACGAAGAAAAAATGAAAGAGCCCAACGTTCAAGAAAGTGAAGAAA
>CAIGRP010060292.1:0-12731 GCA_903798385.1 Fraxinus cuspidata | reverse complement strand
CACTAAATCCCCAAATTGACATCAATCGAACAATTAACAAACCAAACGACAAACGACAATATGTATAAATCTAATTAAACCAATTATCCCCCAAACCATTTCAATTTCTAGTCCAAAACTCTCCACGGGTGCGATGCACGGAGAGACATGTCTGACAAAATTGGTGGATCCTAAGTGCTCCAATCTTCAAAAACGTGTAGGGGAGAATGATGGGAAAATGAAGCGAGGTTGGTGGTGGTGGAGTTCAGTGGGCGTAGTGGTTGAAAGGTGGTGGTGTTATGTGTATCTATAGGTGGCAACTTGATAGGTTGTGAAAGTGGTGGTGTAAAGAATTTATGATTTCTTTGTAATTTTTTAAAAACTTAAGGATTATAGTTGGAGTTGGTTATTCATCTTTTTCTTTTTCTTTTGTTTGAATAAGAAGGTAAAATCGTCTTTTATTGAAAAAATGGATTAAAAAAAAAAGATTTTTTGCCCAATAAAATGTGGAAAGTAGGGGTGAAAATGTCAAAAAATGAAAAGTATGGATGTTTTATGCTATTTATCCATTTATAACCCTATAAATAGGACCATCCCCTCTATAATGTTTAGATAAAACAATTATACAATTTCTCATATTCTTTTTAATATTGTGTCTCATATTCAATTCATTATTTTAACATGGTATTTAAATCCTTTTGGTTTAAGCTAAACAATCTTTGCTTCTGTTTTCCGAAGAACGACCTTGGGCTGCTTGTCCAACCATTTCGTTTTCTTATTTTAACCTTGTCTGACAAATACATTTTTTTCCATGGATGTTAAGACTTTTGTTTTTCTTTTTTTATTTCTTAAGTGTCATTGCTTACTTTGATTCTTGGAAGTCATCATTCTTCAATATATGCTAGTGTCCCTTCACTCTTCATATCTTTAGAATTAGTCCCATTTCACTTTTTTTCATTTTTGAAAAACCTTTTCAGCTTCCGTGCTTGTTGGGTCGCATACTGATTTTCTCGTTCTCTTTAGTTTTGTCAAAAAAAAAAAAAAATCGTCTTCTTCATATATCTTGACCTTCTACACAGTTTTTTTCTTCCCAATCTACTGGCTTTATGACCCGATGTGTACAATTTTTGTACGACCCCATGCTCATGGTCACGATAATCTCAAGCACTCTCCTAGGACTAGAACATCCTCGAATTTATGTGGTCGAGCTTGAGGTCATGATGACATTGAGCTCTCTCCTCATGCCATAACATCCTCGAACTCGTATGAGTGAACTCAAGCTCAGGCTTGAAGCCCTTGGATATATCGTGTCCCCTAATATCATTTTCCTTTTTTTGTATCAGGTCCCCTAATCTAATAGGCTTCTACCACTAGAATTTTGTGCTTATCCAAATATCCTATCTCACAACTCCAATCAAATTACAACTCCTACATATGAAAAGACTTCCAAACACTTCACAACTTTTTAATCGAATAAGGATGCTCAATTGGTATATCCTACTAGGAGTGCACTACTTATTCCTACTAGCAGTGTACTAACTACAAGTTTTTAAATTCAATTTATAGCCTTATACTTATATTTTCCCCTCTCGAGTTTAACTTGCCAAAGTCAAAAGTCTTTCTCGCGAGAAGAAATGATGGAAAATGACTGAGTTTGTTAGGTAGGATTTTATCAAATTAAGAGTTTATTACTTGAATGATTGTTATTGAATAGAAGTTCACTTAAACTTGAAGACCATATCCTACAATAATGGATTTAAGTATTTCATTTTAAACGACTTTATTATTAGTGAATGGAATTAAAAATTTTCCCCTCCCTATTTCTTCTTCTCTTTTCTAAGTTTTTCTTTGTGTCACGTTCTACCTCACGAGAATCCTTCGTTGTTTATGAAACTTATTGTCAAGAGATAAAGATCATTTTGGTTTTCGTTCTTCAATAGATATGCACAAGGAATGGTTTGCAGATTAAAATCAATTGAAAGAAATAATTTTCTTAAAACTTATTTGCATCGCTTCATGTTTCTCATTCGATCTAATTTACATCTACTTATCCTACTATTTTGATATGCTTTTCTAGGACCTATCATACAAAGAAACTGCATAGTTTGAGGCAAACAAGTCCCTCGACCACCCCGAAGCGCGAAAGGTTGTTACCCAAATCCAAAAACAAGGCATAAAGTCCTAGCCCCTAGGGGGCTACTCAGCAAGCTGTAACTTAGCCCAAATCTAATTCCCTTACCATGCCTAAGTCTAAGCTTTACAATTCTAAAGTTGTAATATAGGTGAAACATGGACCAGCATAAACCTCTTATTGTGACCTTGTCACTTAAGTAGAGGCATAAACGTTGACTATCGTCTTTAAGCGATAACTAATAACTGTGCAGTACAAATTTTATAGTTGCTACACAGTTGAAACACGGAACCACATAAATCTCTTATTGTGAACTTGTCACTTAATTAGTCATAAATGACTAGTTGACTATCATCTTTAAGTGGCAGCTAACAATTATTGAGAAAGGGACGTGGCATAGATTAGCCAAACAACAGCATTTGAAGAAAAAGTTGATCGACGAATCACGTGTAGAAATTAACATCCCTCAAACTATTATTGATTAACCATGTAGAGCCCGACGTTTGAATCCAAAACATTTGAGTCCTCACTACTCCCAATAGGCCGAATCAAATTTTGTAAAGAGTTTTACCAAAGACGTAATTCGACTTTCACTTCACTCGAAACTCCTTCTGTCTTGATCGTGAAAAGAAGAGAGAGTGATTAACACAATCAATTGAGATGATACGATATGGATATATCACTATTAAGAGTGAGCCACAAACATACTCGAATCCTACTAAAGCTATACATAAAGTTTCTCCCTACATTTCTAGGTGTGCACGATAGAGCTCAATTCAATTATGTCTATCATTTTCATAGTCCTTAAGTATTAGATTGGCATCGTGCACAATGAGACATTCTACATGGGGTAGTTAGTGAATATCAACAAGCTCAAAAATTGTATATACACGTAATATTTATATCATAAAAAGTATAAAATTGCAACTTCAGGCCAAAACTAACACTTTTATATGTTAGGAGGAATATTTATTAGTTAGGCACTTCGAGTTAATTGAAGGTGAACCTATAAACCAAACTCACTTATTTTCGACAGGTCAGACAAATATGCACAAAATATGGCAAAAAAATATTTCATTACAAGACAAAATTCATAAATAATTTAAATCAGTTTTTGTCCAAATAGGAACATGACATTTTGCGTCACCGCCACGTGGTATTATATTTTGAAGCCATGTTTAATTTGCCTTTATCAAACCGCCTTTTTAAAAGTTTATATGTATTTGTGGCCCCTTAATGTCATCTACCTGCAACCTCAACATGTGACACAATACAATGTTCATGTACATTAATTCTTCTAACAATTCATTATTTCGAGGATAAGTTAGAAACGACCTTATTAAATAAATATATTAAACATCCAAAAAATATATAATTTCAGAAAAAAATTAAAAAAAAATCCCTCTGCAACTGATTTATGCATTTTGAATTATAAATTACGTAACAATATAATGGTATAATTATTGGATTAGTTATTTGAATGATTACTGAACTTTGTCAAGTGTTACTACTTAATAAATGAATTTAAAAATGTATCGCAATGGTCACTGAACTTTGTTAAGTGTTACTACTTCATAACTAAACTTAAAAATGTATCTATATGGTCACTAAAATATGCTTTGTATTACTCATCCATCACTCAGTAGAAAAATCTGTTATGTTCAACAAACGACATCGACCTGAGTGATGAATTGGTAACACGGTGCACAGTTCAGCAACCATTGAAATACATTTTTAAGATCAATTATTAAGTATTAGCACGTGATATAGTTTAGTGACCATTGAGATACATATTTAAGTTCAATTATTATGTGGTAAAACTTTCTTATTCCCTCAAATTGACCTAAGTAAAGGAAGAAACTAAAGAATTTGAAGGTAAAAAAGAAGAAACTCAAATCGACCTCGTTTACCTTAAGCATTACTTCTAACATTTTTTTTTACTTTTATTTAATTTTATTGGTCAATTTATTTCAGTGTTCTTACAGTCTCTCTTTAGGCTTTAATGCAAAATTTGAGATATGATAAACTAATACCAATTGATCCGAAAATCGATCATATTTTTCACCGTAGACAAGGAGAAGCAGGAGAAGCACAACAACAAAAAGATCAAAAATAGCAACAAGAAATGGTCAATGAACTGAACATTCCAGTAATTCAAGTGAATGAAGCGGTAGTTGTCGATGAAGTGAATATGCTAATTAGGGATTTAGTAACTCCGTAAATTATTCAAAACCAATCTAGCTCCGTAAATTATTCAGAACCAATCTAGCTAGCATCGTATATTCACCATTTGGATAGCAAAATTTTCAATTGAAGACTATTTTCTTCTATTTATATGTATCTGATTTTTTGTTTCCTCTTTTTCCTCTTCATTTTCTTTGGGTTCTTTTTTCATAGACGTTGATTTGAGGGACTTAATAATTAAATTTAAAAATGTATCTTAATGGCCACAGAATTATGCTAGTGCTACTACTTAATAACTGAATTTAAAATTGTATCTCAATGATTATTGAACTATGCTAAGTGCTACTCATCAATCACACAAGTCAACGTCGTTCCTCGAATCTAACGAATATTTTCACTTGAGTAATAGATGGATTACACGGTGCATAGTTCAGTGACCATTTAGATACATTTCTAAGTTCAATTATAAAGTAGTAACACTTAGCAAAGTAAATGATTATTGAAAAAAAATTTAAGTTTGATTATTAAATAGTAACACTTGACAAAGTTTAGTGACCATTCAAATAATTAATCGTATAATTATTATAGAGCAAATTAGCATTGTCTTGAATTCTTATATAGTTACATTTTCATGTTTGCAACCCAAATTAGGATTCAAATTAAAAACTTGTCATCCCTCAAGTTGATCGATCTTGCCATTGATACCTATTTAAGGATAGTTAAAGTAGTCAATTATGTTTGGTGGGCAGTTCTGCAAATAACCTATATATACACATATGGTTAAGCACATTTTATTAACATTGAGTAGTACTAACTGTTGCACAACTTTCATAACCAGCATGGGAAAATGCACCATCCTTTCATAAATGTTTACCCCAGCCTCATGCCCTCGACATGTCTATTCAATTTATCATGATAAGGACATCCTTCTTTTTCCTACCTTGCACAATCACTCTTACTAGGATGTCGTGTTCGTATTCGAAAATATGTCATTTCAGGTTGAACAATAACACTCCACACGCACACACTATAATATGGGTCCGACTAACCACGTACCATGTCCTATTTTTTTTATATATATTTTTAAATTTTAAAAACTTGAGAAACATTTCAAGAAATTTTTCAGCGATTTATAACTGTAAAGAATTTAAATCAATGTATGTCATATATTTAAAAAATAAAAATCACATATCATTATAACTGTGTCCGTTTTCGCGCAACATTTGACTTCCCTATCATTCAAGAATTTTCATCCCTGCTTTTTTAAAGAATGTCTATATATATGACACGTCACCGTTACTTAACATAAGATTGATATCGATACTCATTAGATCATTTCTGATATATATACAAGAAAGATTGTAGAGCATCATTACTTGTCTTATTTTAAGCACTGATATGTCATGTAATTCATTGGTAAATAATTTTATGGTGGATCTCAACATTTGAATCAAGTTTAAAATTCATCAATGAATATATATAATACATCTCCAGTGTTTTAACATAAGATGAGCACTGATACTCATTAAATTATATGTAATATATACATATGAAGCGCAAGATAAATCACAACAGAAATAGTCAAGGTTATATTGGACTTATAAAGAAGGCATTTCCTTTAAACAAAAATTTTATAGGTAACCATATTTTAATCTAGTCGTTAAAAGATATCTATTTTTTAAAAAGAATTATGTTACCTGTACTTTGATTGTTGACTTCTTTGTTGACATTTAATGATGGATAAAAAATTTTGTCATTAATTATTTTAAGTATTGTTAAAATTAATAATAAAAATGATCACCTCAAACATGTTAACCAAAATTGTCAACACAATTGTACTATTAGTAAAACTGTTTCGAAAAAGTTCGAGGGCGTTAAATAAATAAAATATATTGGTGTGAGGGCCATTTATAGGCAAATAAATGGTGTGAGGGCGTCAACACAATTGTACTATTAGTATAACTTACACACATACCAAGATTGCTTGTGTATGACCAAGTGGACCAGTAATAATTTGTATAGTAGCATTCTTTTAAAAGTTTCTATTGCGGGTCACCTGGTATAACAGCAGCCAATTTGCAAACTAGCTAGCGTGGATTAAAATTAAATTTCTAATAAATTTTAATAAAAGTTTTTAAAATATATAATTAAAAAGTTGAGTTATGCAACATTGGGGTGACAAAATGTCAATTGTCACCCTTGGTCAACAGGCGCCCCCCAATAAGAGGGTGGCAATTGACATTTTGTCAACAATTTTTGTCACCCTCTTTGTACAAATAACTTTATTGAAAAGGTTGTGGAATCTATGAAAGATATGATCGATATTGATCGTTTAACTTTAACTTGATTTAAAATTAGATTTTAACCCGAACCAAATATGGGCTACATATGTACCATACACCAGCACCACCCTTACATCAAATCATAATAGTCACAGGCAAATGGAACCGCCAAATGCAAGCACTTCTCATTGCGCGGTGGAGATAGCCACCATGGAGACGGAGGTGCTAAGGGTGGCGCTACCACCTCGCCGGAGCACCCTTCATAAAATCAAGACAAGATTCAAAGAAACCTTGTTTCCCGATGACCCTCTCCGGCAATTTAAAGGACAGTCATCCAAAACAAAATTTATACTTGGAGCTCAGTATATTTTCCCTATACTACAGTGGGGTCTTAAATATAATCTCAAATTACTCAAATCTGATATTGTTTCTGGCCTCACTATTGCCAGTCTAGCCATTCCTCAGGCATGTCATCAAAAATTCCATTTTCTTGTTTTTTTTAATTAATTCATCTCTATAATTATTTATTTATTTTTTTTTTCAGTTTTCTAATAACTTTTATTTTTGAGTCTAATTTTTTCAGGGTATTAGTTATGCAAAGCTAGCTAATTTGCCTCCAATTGTTGGTCTTTGTAAGAAATTCTTCTGTTAAAATTTTATCTAATGCATGGCTGTATTTCGACCATATCCGTAAAAAGGAGGGCCTTTGACATCCAGGGGTCGCGAACCGACCATGGAACCCTGTATCTAAATTTGGATTTTTCTTTTTCAGATTCAAGTTTTGTGCCACCCCTTGTATATGCTGTTCTTGGAAGCTCAAGGGATCTTGCAGTAGGTCCAGTTTCCATTGCTTCTTTGATTATGGGATCAATGCTAAGGCAAGAAGTTTCACCAGGGAAAGACCCTATCTTGTTTCTTCAACTGGCATTTTCTTCAACATTTTTTGCTGGTCTTTTCCAAGCTTCTCTGGGATTTTTAAGGTTGTTTATTAGTTAAAGATCATCAATGGCATTGATTTTTACTACTTGTCTTAACATCTGGGGAAGGAAAAAAGCTTATCTATAGTTTTTTTTTTAGGCTTGGATTTATTATTGATTTCCTTTCAAAAGCAACACTTGTTGGATTCATGGCTGGTGCTGCTATTATTGTTTCTCTTCAGCAACTTAAGAGTCTTCTTGGCATAAAAAATTTCACCAAACAAATGGGTTTGGTTCCTGTTCTCAGTTCAGTTTTCCGTCGTACAAATGAGGTTAGTTTATCTTTCAATAAATTTGAGGTACATGCCCCTTTGAGGGTGGTCGAATTGGTGGAGTAGGTGAACGCGGAGACCAAAGATCATGAGTTCGAATTTCCTGTCAATACTTCCTCGGTCGAGCCCGTCGCACCGAACTTGCCTAGTGCGATTGTGGTTTGTGGGCTACTGCACATGGAGTGAGGTTTGTCTAGTGTGCACTTATAGTGATTGGGCCTCCGCCCCTTCGGGGTTATCGGGGCTCCGCAACGGGCAGATTCCTACGTCAACAAAAAAAAAATAAATTTGAAGTCCACGGCGTAAATTCATATGCTAGCATGCTATGAATAGATTTTGCAAATTACTTTTCTAATATAGAAAAATACTTTTTAATGTATAAATAAATAACGAATAAATTATTATCCACTTTTTTAAAGTTGATTATTATCCACTTTTAGTTAAATTTACTAGGTTAATTTGAGTTTTGATCCCATTTACGGCCAAAAAATAGTGATTATTTTATAAGAGTTCTTTGTAGACAATTCGTGAACATATTCTCTCATGTCTATAATTGTAAAATTAAACTTGTTGCCTTTTCCCCACAAAACAAAAAGGGAGTATGTAAAGACAATTATCCACATGCTAACACATAATTATTAATTTTAATATATTCCTTTCATATTTCATCTCAAAGGATAAGAAATCAATAATTCAGAATTATTTAAACTTTTTTTATGTGATTTTTGTGCAGTGGTCATGGCAAACTATACTAATGGGGTTTTGCTTCCTCGTGTTCCTTCTCTTGACCAGGCACATCGTGCGTATTTCTCGTTTATTTATTTTTTGTATTGTCGATCTTAAATTTATTGAATTTGATATTTTTATAGCATATAAGTCGTGTGAGCTTACTGACTTCTTTCAATGCATATGATCGTGGTTAAAATAAACGTTCATACAACTTTCAAATATACCATAATTTTAAATATGAAATTTCGTAATTTTAAATTGTCACAATAACTTTTCTGGATGGTGAAGAATTAAGAACATTTGCTTAAATTTTTTGAGGTTTTTCGAAATCAAACTTTTCTGCCTCTAGATTGGCATCTATATTTGCATGTGAACTGGTTGATACAAAGCATATTTCATCGGACCATCTCTTTCTTGTCCCCTATAAAGTCTAGTTTTGTGTATTTAGTTGTCCCATACTCTTAAACAAATGCTCTCTCTGTACTTGAAATATTGGTTGTATATAGGTTGATTTTTTCTGTAATATAATTGTTTTTAGAGTAAAAAATAGCAAAAAATTGAACGTTGTTTAAGGCCATTTGACAGGATTTTTGCTTTAACTTCTTGCAAAAGAGTGTGTTCAGAAAGTTACATTAGGCTAACTTCTTATAAAAATTCTTCTAATTAGAGAAAGCACTTCCAAAAATTATATGTATATATTCAAAAGCAACTTTTTAATCTCAAAAATAGCTTTTAAATTTTCAAAAGTCATGACAAAAGGGTCGTATCTTAAGAGTTTTAACAAAACTCAATCAAAATCAACCCATCGACTCGAATATTGTCTCTAGTATAAATTCCACTTAGAAATTAGTATACACGTACCATTTAATGTCAAAATTAACCTTAAGAATTCTTATGGCTGTGTATTGTAATGTGACAGAGCATGAAAAAGCCAAAGCTGTTTTGGGTGTCAGCAGGAGCCCCTCTACTTTCAGTCGTTCTCTCCACTCTTCTAGTTTTTGCATTCAAAGCTCAGAATCATGGCATCAGTGTAGTAAGTTTCTCAGTTTCAATTCACTCGCTTTTAAGGTCGATCGAGAGAGACTTTTGTAAAAAAACGAAATTTCTTGTAGTGTGTTTGTATTCAATATTGCCCTTCAATTATTCTCTTATTTGTTATTTTATTAAATCAGATTGGAAAACTACAAGAAGGATTAAATCCTCCTTCATGGAACATGTTACATTTTCATGGAAGCCACTTGGGACTAGTAATGAAAACTGGCCTTATCACTGGCATTATTTCACTCACTGTAAGTATTTCTTGTTAAAGATATTCACTGGTCGAAATCATTAGGCGTCGACTGGATGTATGCCGATAAATTTTGTTGAAACAGGAAGGAATTGCGGTGGGGAGGACTTTTGCTGCTCTGAAAAACTACCAAGTAGATGGAAACAAGGAAATGATTGCAATTGGACTCATGAATATAGTCGGCTCATCCACTTCTTGCTATGTTACAACTGGTATATCCATCTTGTCTTCATTTTTGTTCCACACATTGAAATTATGAGCGACTTGGCGCTTATTAGATTTTTGAACAATTGCAGGTTCTTTCTCAAGATCAGCTGTGAACGACAATGCAGGGTGCAAAACTGCAGTCTCTAATATAACAATGTCAGTAACAGTAATGATGGCGCTCCTCTTCCTCATGCCACTCTTCCAGTACACCCCAAATGTGGTGTTAGGAGCTATCATTATAACTGCTGTTATTGGCCTAATTGATATTCCAGCAGCCTATCAGATTTGGAAAATCGACAAATTTGACTTCTTCGTGTTGCTATGTGCATTCTTGGGGGTCATTTTAATCTCCGTCCAAGAAGGCCTTGCGATCGCTGTAAGATTCAATTCTCCCGTCCCCCTACACCCAAGAAAATAACATTTACCTCCATGTTCCTCTTTGAAAACATGGAAGCTAACATCTGATGGTAAAACATAATTATCAGGTAGGTATATCCATTTTAAAGGTGCTTCTACAAATAACAAGGCCGAAAGCTGTAATGTTGGGAAACATACCAGGAACGAATATTTTTCGTGATCTTGACCATTACCAAGAAGCTCTTAGAGTTCCGGGCTTTCTCATTTTAAGCATTGAAGCTCCAATTAACTTTGCTAATACAACTTATCTCAAGGAAAGGTATTTGGTTTCTGATTATATTAACAATATTCTGCCAGTTTTCCTATATGGGTGTTAGCTTCCCAATTTTCCAGTAAATATGACCTCAATTCTGTATGTTTCTCAGGATTTCAAGATGGATAGAAGAAAATGAAGTAGAGGATGAAAATGGCAAAAAACAGTCCATGATCAAGTTCGTCGTACTCGATTTGTCAGGTAGGTTTATTGAAAATCTAATGCATGGTTTTGAACAAGAGAAAGAAGTCAAGAATCCTCTTTTCAAGTTTGACTCTCACTGGTGACATTGATTTCCTTCTCCAATAGTTCTTTTTCTTTAAGTTACTTCAAGGTTCCAAAAACCAATCTTGATTTGTTACAAAATGATCTAAATGATAGTTTTTTTTCATTTCATAGATAAAGATGCATAGTTCTAAAATGAAACTGACATGAACATTAAACTTTTTTCAGCTGTGAGTGCAATTGATACAAATGGAGTCTCATTCTTCAAAGATTTGAGGATGGCACTGGAGAAGAAGGGTCTAGAGGCAAGTAGCAAAAATCTTTTAACAAAGTTGTCATTGTTTTTGGCTTACCACATCCTAATGCTGATTATTCAAAGTCACAGCTTGTATTGGTGAATCCACTTAGTGAGGTGATTGAAAAGTTGCTGAAGGCAGATGACTTCAGAGAATTTGCAAAACCTGACTGTATGTTCTTGACAGTGGAAGAAGCTGTAGCTGCTCACTATTCAACAATCAAGAACCAACCATCCAACCATGTATAAGCATAAAAAAGGGCTAAACTGAAACGAAACGTCCTGAATTATCCAAGTGCACTCAAAATGTGACGTGTGCTCTTGATAAAGGCCTGTTATTTTAACCATTCTATGTATTTTCTACTACTTTTTTTTTTTCCCCACATTAGCTCAAACACCAATTTCGTCAATAGTAATAGAGGGCCCTGAAATTGTTGAGAGTTGGTGAGAAGAAGTTGAGGACTTGTAGAATTTTCCCAAAAAATGAAAAATCTATACGGCAATCTCTCAGTTGTTTTTCTTTTAGGGGTAAAGATACGTGTACATAATTTAATATACCGAATTGTTTACCTCCTCTCACATACACGCGGGCCCCACGTGAATAAAAAAATCCCAAGATGTGGTTCCCACCCCTCTATTGTGAGTAGTCGGTAAGGGATTAGGTAAACAAATTCGGTACATGTAGCATGGTCCTTCCTTTAGTTACTTTAGCTTTTGATAATTGCATTTTGATCCCAAGGGTTCATACTTCATTGCAATTATGTCCATCTACTTTCTTTTTAATGCAATATACCCAGTCAACTTATTATTTTGGGCGTTAAGTACAATTCTAATTATCTATTGCTTATTTATTTGACCAACAATTAGATAATATAATGTGGACAACCACATTAGAAATTGGATTTGCAAAATTCTATACCCATACTAAAGTGGTAGAACGTGATTTTCACAATCAATGAAAAATTGACCTAAAGCATATTCTTATAATTATTGTGTTAACAATATGTAATGAAGAAATTTATTATGAATTTACTTGCTGTTAGGGGTGAGGTAAGGAGCAATGGATAGATCTTTTATGCCAAAATTTTAAAAGTGCCAATGTTGTATGTTGTATAACAATTAAGAGAAGCATATTCAACATGAGAAAGAGATTAAAAAGATAGTGCATTTAAATTTAGTTTTACATGGTGGCATTAGTCATAGACATGCTGTGTCTTCACTCGAGATGGATTATTCTGAGTTGCATTCTTTTCAACTTTTATTATTTCTTTAGAAATAACATCTCTAATAAAGTGATATTTAACATCAATGTGCTTAGTTCTATCATGAAACATATGATTTTTACTAAGATGGATGACACTTTGATTATCAGAGAACAAAACAGTTTTAGCATCAACAAATCTAAGTTCAGATAATAAGTCAGTTACCCACATTTATTCCTTTATAGCATCAGTGGCAAATATATATTTAGTTTCAGTAGATGATAATGCAA
>CAIGRP010060265.1:0-11691 GCA_903798385.1 Fraxinus cuspidata | reverse complement strand
TCTCACAAAACTATTGATTTCCTCTTTTTTCTATGATGAATATTAGCCTATTATATGAATATTCAAAGCTCTCATATGTATTCTGCTGTTATGTATTTATAGGAGTCGAAAATTGGTTGAAAATCACATCCAAATTCGAATAAGGAAAGTTCCATTCGCAAGCGGATTTTGTCTCTGCACATCAGTCAGTATTTTGATCATAACTTTTTCTCCCAATATTCGATTTAGGTGATTCAAATTGAGTTGAAAAGATAACTCAAAGGAATACAACTTTGGTAGAATTATAATTTTCTCAATTTTTCTGTTTACTATACCAAAAATGGGTCTCAATATTCGACTAAAAATCTGGAATATAAGTTGTGCGAATGGAAATTGAGTTTGATCATATTTCATTCCTTTATGATTTCTAATTCCATCCAATTGTTTCCTAGCAATATTCAAAGTATCTTCTTGTATCAGAATCAACTATTGAATTTGCAATTTGGTCCTCAAACTTTGGATTTTTCAATTTTCACCATTTTTCACTTCCTTCTTTTAATTCCTCATCTAATCATTGAGTTTTACCTATATAACATAAAATACAACAATTTAGGATGCATTTTGTCAAATGAACTATCAAATATTATTAATTTAGACCCCGAATAAGTGTATGAAATACACTTATCACTATGTTCAGTAAATTACTTGGATATAACTAGTAATTACTACAGCTTCCGAGGATGCTGCCAGCTTTGTAATGACAAAGTCAAAGGAAACAAAATTCAGTTATTTTATTTATTGATAAACAAAAGCCACGACAGTTGAATTTGTTAGGACATCCTTGTCAAGCTGCTAAACATCTCGTGCCATCGTTTTATTTTAGCATGTTTAGGTTCAATATTCTACATCTCTCTGTCCGGAAGTTTCTATGAACTAGGTAAAAGAGAACTACACAAGATTACTGAATTTCAGTAAGGTGTAGTTCCAAAATGAAAAGGCACAACTAGATGCTTTCAAGAATATTACCTAAATAATGTTAATAAGATTGAAGAAGATTACATCAAAGATTACGGGGATATTCTATTTACCATTCTTAAGTATATATATTTGTACCAAACTTAGAAAATAACCATACTTAGATTGTAGAATGTAACTATAAAATTTAGGGTATTTCTAATGGATTTTCATTGGGCCAAAGAAAGAATTGTTATGGTATCAGAGTCATGCCTGTGAGAAATCGTTGAATCTTTGTGGTCGTGTGCTTTGGAATCGGCAGCTGTTTCCTGCTTCATCATTGGGTATTGGTTTTCTATAGGTGCGTGTCGTTGGTAGTTGGAATTCTTCTAAAATTTTCCTACACCTCTGTGATACGATTGGTGTGACTGTGCGTAGCCGGCGACTATGTGGGTGGTCGACGCGATCTTTGTGAGGCTTGTGTAAGCTTTGTGACTTGAGGCATATTGATGGGATTTGTAGAGCTCTTGAAGATGCTAAAGATTGTATTGCATGGGAAAAGAAATATGTTCTTATTATTTCTTGGATTATAGGATTTATGGAGGCGCATATGGTGAATAATTTACATTATTTCACTACTTCTAAGGAGATGTGAGAGCATTTAAAGGGAATTTATTATCAAGAAAACAACGCACAAAGATTTCAGTTGGAATTAGAGATTGGCAACTATACTCGGGGCAATTTTACTATTGAGTAATATTACTCTAGTTTTCTGAAATTGTGGAGTGAGTATTCTGGTATAATTCATGCTAAACTCTCTGTGGCGGCTCTATCGGCTTTACACGAGGTCCACGAAGTTAGTAAGCGAGATCAGATTCTCATAAAACTGCGACATGAATTTGAAGTTTCTCGGTCCAATTTATTGAATCGTTATCCGGTTCCTTCAATGGATATGTTCTTGGGTGAACGTTTACATGAGGAGCAAATGATGGCTACTCAAGCTACAATGGGAGCTGATATATCCTCATCTATTGTGGTGACCGTTGCTTATGCTGCCAAATGACGGGAGAATGATAAAATTCAGTGTTTTCACTGCAAAGAATATGGTCATATTGATTGTAATTATCCTCAGATAGTTTAGAATTACTGTAAGTAGCTAGAGCATATCATCAAGGATTGTTCAACCCGACCTCATAATCGAAAATCTCAGACCTTTCAAGCTAATGTTCAGGGTCCTACTTTTCCACTCTCACAAGTCGACACCACTCAACCAACTTTTCTGGTTCAAAAGATAATTGTTTTTGCCTTCTCTACTTTAGGCTTATAAAGTAAGCGTCAAGTTGTGTCTTCTCCTTGGTTTGTTGATTCAATGATGCTAATGGCAGTACCCTTTTTGTTACTGTTTTTGGTGATATTTGATCTTCTTTTGATGATATTTTTCTATCACCAGGCTGATCTACTAACTTGATTTCGATTGGTCAATTAGTTGATAATAATTGTGATATCCGTTTCTCTTGTGCTGGGTGTCTTGTGCAGGATCAAGGTTCGGAGAAGGTGATTACAAAGGGGCCACAAGTCGCAAGATTGTTTCCATTACAGTTTACTATTCCACTGCTACGTCTTTAGCTTGTACTAATGTTAGACTTTAGCATTAAATTTGGCTTTAAAAATTAGGGCATTAATTTTGTCTCATTTGTTGAAATATGATTTTCTGGATAATAAAGCTCAATTTCAGTTCTCATATTTGAATTTTGATTGTGATACTTACAAACTTGGGAAAAGTAAGACTCTTCTGTTTCCCATTCCTGATAGTCGTGCTAATAAATATTTTCATATTATTCATCACCTAACACTTCACATGCTCAGTATAAATATTTTGTGACCTCTATTGATGATTTCAATCGTTACGTTTAGATATATTTTCTTCATTCCAATAGTGAGAAACAGTTATCTTCCAGCATGAGAGGAATATATGTGAGAAACAATTTTGTAGTTTACATTGAAAAACAGTTATCTTCCAGCATTCAAATTTTGAGGTTCGATAACAAAGAGGAATAAGTCTCATGAGTGTGAGTCTTTCTTGCGACAAAAGGGTATTCTATCTCAATGCTTGTGACTATACACACCTCAGCAAAATAAGGTAGCTGAAAGAAAGAATCATCACTTACTCGATGTTGTTTTAGTTTTACTTTTGGAATCTTCGGTTCTACCTAGATTTTGGGTTGAAGCTCTCTCCACAGCTGTATATCTAATTAATCAACTTCCTGCTCAGCTTTTGGACTTTAACTCTCCTCATTTCCATCTGGACGGTTCACATCCTGATTATGACAGGTGCATTTGCTTTATTCATCCGCCTTCTCATAAACGTTAAAAGTTTGTTGCTCAATCTGTAAGATATGCTTTTATGGGTTACAGTATTACTCAGAAGGGTTTTGTTTGTTTTGATTGTGTTGCTAATCGCTTTCGTATATCTCGAAATGTGGTTTTCTTTAAGAATCAATATTACATCCAGCAAATTGGTGTGGCCTCTTCTAATTTAGCTCCACTCATTAACTTTGAGGATGGCTCTCAATCTATTGAACGTTTTAAAGCAGGTATGGTATATCAGAGACGACGGTCCCCAGTTCCACCGTCCCTTTCCCGACCCTGATCCCATTTCAAACTCTACTACTTATAGGGGATCTATTTTCATTACTCGCCCTCCTAATTGGTATGCTTATTCTACAATCTTATCTTATATCACAATTCATACTTCTTATTCTCATACGACTACAAAACCTAATTAGGAGAAAGCTATGCAAGAAGAATTTCAGACTCTTCAGGAAAATCACACATGGGATATTGTTCCTCGTCCTCCATGCGTTAAAGCTATTGGGTGCAAATGGGTCTATTTTATTAAGTTCCGCTCTGATGGATCACTAGATGGCTATAAAGTCCGATTGGTGGCTCTTGGCAATTGTCAAGATTATGGTATAGATTATGAAGAGACATTTGCCCTTGTGGCCAAAATGACAACGGTTCGCACCATTTTTGCTATAGCTGCCTCTAAAAAGTGGACTTTACGGCAGATGGATGTTAAGATTACTTTCTTGTGTGGCAATCTTAAGGAAGTTATTTCAATGACACTACGTGCAGGTGTCTTCTTTTTGTTCTATTTTGATGTTTGTAAGCTGAATGGTCACTTTATGGATTAAAATGAGTCAATCGTGCTTAGTTTGACAAATCTTGTTCTGCTCTTCTTGGATTCTCGTTTACTTAGAGCCAGTATGATTCTTCTCTCTTTATCTCTAACATCGAGGAGGGTGCTATTCTTCTTCTTGTTTATGTGGATGATACCGGACTGACTCCGAATTGATATCTCACCTCCAAGACCGACTAAATGAATCTTTTTATATGAATGATTTGGGTCTTTTGCATTATTTCTTAGGTCTTGAGGTGCTTTCAAATTCAATTGGGACTTACCTACATCAACATAAGTATACGGAGGAGTTAATTACCTTGGATAGACTTCATGATAGTCAATCTATTAATACTCCTTTAGAGGTGAATATGAAGTATCACAAGGAGGAGAGTATCTTCTTGATCCTTCGTTGTATCGTCAATTAGTGGGAAGTTTAAATTACTTCACTATTACACAACTTGGTATCTCTTTTGTCGTTCAGCAAGTCTGCCAGTTTATGCACACTCCACGACACCTCCACTTGGCCATAGTTCGTCGTATTATTCGATACTTGCTAGGTATACCGAATAGGGGCCTTTTCTTTCCTGCCAATTCTTTTCTTAAGTTGGTGGGCTATAGTGATCCTAATTGGGCAGGATGTGCGGATACTCATCGTTCGATTACAGAATTGTGTATGCTTTTTAGGAGTGCGCTCGTTTTCTGGCGAAGTAAGAAGCATGATCATGTTTCTAAATCTTCCACTAAATCTGAGTATCGTGCTATGTCTGCTACATGTTCTAAAATTATTTGGCTTTAAGGTCTTTTAGCAGAGCTTGGTTGCCCTCAGCTAGATCCTACTCCACTTCATGTTGACAACACTAGTGCAATTCAAATTGTTGATAATCCTATATTTCATGAGCGCACTAAACACATTGAAGTTGATTGTCACTCTATACGTGAATCTTATGATGGTCGCGTTATTACTCTTCCGCGTATCACCACTGATATTCAGACTGTTGACGTATTTACCAAAGCGATGACTCGACAACGACATCAATTTCTTGCAAGCAAATTGATGCTTCTCGATCTTTCAGCATCAATTTGAGGGGAGATATTAATAAGATGGAAGAAATTTACATCAAAGATTACGGGGATATTCTATTTACCATTCTTATGTATGTATATTTGTACCATACTTAGAAAATTACCATATTTAGATTGTAGAATGCAACTACAAAATTGAAGGTATTTCTAATGGATTTTGATTTAGCCAAATAATTGTTAAATAAAGTAATGTTGTTAATATCTCGAAAAGCATATTACTTGGATTCTATGGATGAATGATTATGCATTTTTTGACACGAATTCTCTACTCGTCTTTAGGAGGTGGAGCGATGATAGAACTTGGACCATTTCGAGACAATAATGGTAATAAAACTCTAACATATAAAAAAATATACATGGAATAGTGATGAATTCATGCAGTCCTTAAATTTTATAACTAGTTCTCAGTTACTCTTTAAAAGCATGTTTGGTATACGGTGTTGAAATTCAATACTCCGTATCAAAAATGTCCAGACCTACGTTAAAACTATGATGTCGGATATGCAATTGCAAATGTCCTCTTCTTGGAAGCCTCAGCTGCTGTTTGATTTTCTTGCTCGCATAAGTCATCAGATTATGTTACTAGAGACAAACAAATTGCAGCAGATTCTTATACCTTTCTACTAAACTGGTTGGAAAGATTTTGAGAGTTCAAAATCAGAGGTATCTTCATAACTGGAGAGAGTTATTTGGTCATTAAATATCTCAACTTGTTGATCTAATCCTTTAACAACAAAATAACAAATGAGACTGTCATTAATTTAAAAGGAATTGCAATGAGTTTCAACAAATTATCATCCCACATAAGTTACTTCTCCTATATAGTATAGGCATTCGGTAAGGAGGATTGGACATGATAGTATTAAGAAAGAAAATCAACTTACTTTCCAGTCACCTATCCCGTATTGTACCAAACCTGTCTTGATGTGCACGTAAAGGCCTAACTTTCTATCAAGAATTTTAAAATGAATATGGCATGATTCGGGAATGCATTTATTGACTTCGAGGATAAGCTCAGAGGATCATACGAGTAACTCTGACACATGCTCTCATTTCTGATGAACTTCATGAAGGAAATGTCTCAAATTTTAATTTTTTTTCCATATCAGAAGTCTATAATGAATACATTAATCAAGCAGATGAATAAACATCTTTATGTACAACATTTATGCTCCCTAGTGTTCTAAATCTTCAAACATTCCCCTGGTACACTACGATTACTCACTCTTCGGTATCCTTAGAAATTAGAAACTAAATATAAACCAAACAGAAACACGAAAATAAGGAAAATATCATTGAGATTCTTTTCCTTGATCCTCGATAGTGATGTAACCACCTTTTATTTATTGTAAAAGCAGATATATGGATTCGATCCATGCTCAAATAATTATATCTACAGCTACTTGAACACTCCTGAAGTGCTTTTTGTACTTCATGCCAATGTTACTGGAATTCCTCGACCATGGGAATCTTGCAAGTGCTACAATTCTAACACTGAATATTGATTCATTTCAAAATTGCCTTAAAATCCTTTTTTGTTGATTTAATTGGAAAGACATGCCAGAAACAGTACTACCTACCATTAAGGAGCTAGTGGGAACTATATATAAGTATATGGATGACTGCCCGGTCCACCTCCACCTTTATGTTACTGAGTTCATCAGGCATAAAATGCAACAAGATTTAAAGTTCATGTGCAATGTAGATATGGATGGGGCAGTGCCAGTTACAACAACTAATTGATACACAAACACAGACCAAGAATAAAAACTTCATGGTACATGTGGTACTCTGCAGACGAGGTAACAAATAACTCGTTAAGTTTCTCAATTTTCTTCCTATCTATAATCTATCCACTAAAATATAGCATCTGCAACATTTTCTGGATTAATTCTAAGGTTGTAGGCTATGCAGTTGAATACCAAAATCTAACATTTGTGACATTTTGTTCCAAGTGACCTGCCTAAATATGCCCTTACTTTCTTCTCATCCTTCTTACAAAGAAAGCTTCCTCCACATCACAACTGAATGGTATCGAGATAAAAACTACAATCGTAAAATTAAGTCCTTATTCTCAAAAAATTTAAGAATCGGCTCACAACATATCAATATAACTAAAAAATGTTTGTGTTAGTTCAATCAGACAAAGACTTATCTCAGTTCATGTTCACTATATTCAAGTTTGGATATCATTTTCATAACAAAGATTAACACGAATAGTGACTAGCATTATGAATGTTGATTCTGGAGTATAATTTCGTCACTCGAACAATCTGACTAAACTTAAACTTTCTACATGGAATGTTTGTTTAATCATAACAGTAATATCTTTTGTTTTCTTTGATTGAACCAGATAAACCTCTTGATCCGGTGGGTCATGGTGGAAAACAAAGGTGAACAAGTTATTTCCCTACCCGTTTCATCATTGACAAAAAGGTTAATTGACTTCAAAGTATGGATTCCGCATTAGCATTTTTCGTGCATGTTACTGTCAAAGTTCAATAGATTGTTGTCTGAAAGAAGTAGATACATTTTGTTAGAAATATTGTTACATAGTTATATTATTTTTTTAAAAAAATTACACGCATGCAAATATCATAAAAGCGTAAAACTAACATTTTACGTGCAAAATACCGTATGGAGTTTCGACTTACCGAAAACAAGATTTTTACACGAAAATATGCACAAAATGCGACTAACTGAAATGTAGAAATATATAAAAATTAGAAAGAGATAAAATGAAGCAAGGTGTATGACTGCAAATGATCTTCTTTAAACGGATTTTGCTTGCGCTGGTCTTTGTTAGACAAAATGTATTAGTAGAATTTTATAATATCTATTATATTGCAAAAGAACAAGCTATTAGTAAACTGTATAGATAAAACAGTAAATACATTGATTGCAAAAGAGAACAAACCTGCAAATCGAGACCTATGTAAACACAATGTCCTTAAAATAGATTCGTTCTCTTACCGTAAAAGCTTGAAGATTTAACGAGCATATGTTTCCCAACATACAACGGAGAAACCTATAGAAATCTAGCACTGAATTTCTACACTAGCGAACTGAATATGTATCTGAACGGATCACCAAGATTCTAGACGAAAACTAGAAATACTGAAAGGTAGAAAACCAGAAATAGAAAATGGAAGCTGCATATGTAGAGAGTATTTTCATGTGCGTGGAGTGAAAGAAAATTAGATTGTTTAAGTAGGATGTAATAGAGAATTAATTAGTCCATAAGCATGCCACAAACTCAAGATTATAGTGGCAATAAAATTGGAGTTTCAACAGTAGAATATCAAAGGTCGGTTGAAGGAAGCAAAATAAAATTAAAACGTGGATACTCCTAAGGAGCCAATTTTTGGTCCATTCGATCCGATATTCATGTGCGTAGGCCACTTCACACACAAATTCAAGACTTGATGTGCACTTTAGATCCTTGATTTGTACCCAGTTGCGTGTGCACTTAGAGAGAGTCTCTATGCCACACATGGTTACACCCTTTTAAAGTGTAACCATATATAAGGTAGTCATTGCTTTTATAATCTTCTTATGTGGGACGAACTATACATAATTTTCCCTCCAAGTATCATGTTTCATTCATATGAACATTTGAACTTCCCATTTTCATGCGTATGAAACTGCCTTTGTAAATTCCTTTTAGGTAATCAACTTTAAGCTTCAATTTCTCATTCACCCCATTATCATTTTTCACAAGTAAATATATGATTTTGATGTTCTCGCGAAGAAAAACACGAATTAACTTCGATCATCCAAAATGTACAAACGAATCCCACTCAAAATTATGTTAAAAGAGCCCCGTTAAACCATTTTTTCCAACAGTGTTAACCGACTCAATCGGATGTTTGCCTCCCAAGATACAACACATTTTCTAAACTTAATGTAGCACAATATTATTTTTTGAGCAAACCAACACTTAATTGAACTCTTTTACAATGGAAGATATTAAAAACTAAATATCGAGTGCGAAACTCAAAAAATAATTTGGAAAGTATTTGACGTAGTTTTGTGAAGAAAATTATTGGAAATCAATTAAGAGTGAATAAAATGGAATTAGGAGAGCTCTATTTATAAGTTTTCAAGTAATTTTTGGGAATATTTATAACTTTTGATTTAAATTAATATGGATCATTAGATCATATATTTTCACATTAATGGTCTAGATTTCATCCTTTCAAAAGGTCATGACTTGACATAATGTACCTTTTATATAGTTATGCACAATCCGAGACAAAATGACTCTTTGATATGGGCCATTTGTATTTGAAGAGTCTCAATTAGCTATTATACAAATTGGAGGTTTTTCCAATTCACACCAATAAAAATATCCTATAAATTCCAACATATTTAACTACGGACCATGTTATATGTACATAAAAGTTAACTCATTGGTTTATACCGGTGTGAGCTGGCAAATTTTGGTACATTGACCTTGACAATACATTTCCCAATCTATTGTCAGATTATTGATACATGGGGGCTGCCAATCAAGGTGTACACTTTATGTGTACAAGTAGTTTATTCTTTTTAGTTAAGAACAGATATGAAATATTATATTTGTTTGATCATAGAAGTAATATCTTTTGTTTCGTTTGGATTCAAATTAGCCAGACCTCCTCATTTAATACATCGTGGTAGCAAATAAAGGTGAACAAGTTATTTTTCTTTCCATTTCAACCCTGACAAATGAGTTACAGTGACTTTAAAATATGGATTATAAGCTTAATTTTATTTTTTTCGTGCATGTTCTTGTCAAAACTTCAATTTACCCTTTTTTTATTGTAAAGTTGAGTTGATAGACCCCAAGATTTGTATTAAAAAGGCTAGCCACCAACAAAACAAAGAAGATCATCTTTGTGTCATGTTTGTAGAAGTTGGGGGACATATAGCATCTAGCTTTGTTCCTTTAATTTGCATTTCATGCAAGCTCCTATTCGGCTACACCGTTGAATATAAAATATATCACCAACAATTTCAGACTCAGTATATCACCAATATATTGAATCAAACACCACAATCAAACAAACCCAAAACCCACAAACACTCCCAAAATCTGTTGCTTTCTTGGCTTGCCCACAAAGGACAAGGTAAAAACTATTTGCAACCACAAGAACTAGCCACAAAGGCGAAAAGAAAAGGGAAGAAAATACTACAGAGGAAGCACAAAGTAGAAGAACTGCAGCGGCCAACTTTTTTCCCTCATAGGTAAGGCTGCAAAGTATTTTCACACTGTAAAAGCCAACAAACAGGAGTCAAACATATATAGGTTAGGAATGGGCTTTTAGGTTCGACAATATTTAGGCCCAATAGCTAATGAATAGTGGGTAAATGGACTATCAACCAAAGAAGCCATGCAAGATTTATAGATTGGGTCATGAAGAACACTAATTAAATTAGATTACTTCAAATGGCTCAAATAGGTTGTATGATTGGTTTGAACAATTGTGGTGTCAATATTCTACTTCGGTTATCTAGTCGATGCTGACTGAATAAACAATAACTTTACATCATCACCTGGGAGGTCGTTTGACAACAATTTTCTTAACAAACCTCCACCTTGGTGTCAAAAGACCTGGAAAGAAAATTATTACGCGTTAATAATAATCCAGAAAATGAGAACTAATAATTTTTTTTTTTATATTACTTGAGCCTTGGCTTTGTGGAACCGAACCCGAGCCAACGAGCTATTTTGCCATCTCTAGCCTCATGCTTAGTACACCTCCTGCCTATTGATTTATCCTTGTAATGGTAAATTCCTTCGTCCTTAAGCATTATCCACATCTAAAACTTCTTTAAGACTTCAAATATGTAACATATTATCCCTTAATTTCATACAAACCGTCCAAGGATTGGTACAAAATCAAAATTTAACTAGAAAGAGACACCTCATACTTATCATGTGATGACTTGTCACTTTAACATCAAATTCCTTCAACGTTAAAGCCTCCATCACGTCTTCTAAAGCCTTAACACCTTATATTGGATAGATATATATCTTATAATTCACATAAGAATCCAAATATGAGAAAAGAAAATTCAAATATAGGCATGAAGCTACATCCTGCCTGGAGATACTTGTCATTTCATCACTAATTTCTTTATCCTTAATTGTCAAGCATGACTCCAACCCTTAAAACTCTTTATATAGCCCCTAAATAGGACACTTAACCCCAAAGTTTTCCTCAAGTTATCCACAAGTGAAAGAGAAAGCAAAAAAGCTAAGGAAGAATAGAAAGCTGGGAATTGGGAAGTTCTGGGCCGCTGAATTAGTACACTATTTGGAGGTATGTCTTTATTGTTTTTGAGAGTTTTATAGCCTCGTGAACCTCTAGAGTTGATTAAGATCGTAATGGGGGTATTTTGATGATTTATGATGGCAAAAATATGGGCAATTAATTAGAAGAACGTGAAATAAAATAACCTGGACAGAAATGTGGATTGCTAAACTTGAATGGTTTAACCTTTGATTT
>CAIGRP010060263.1:0-26884 GCA_903798385.1 Fraxinus cuspidata | reverse complement strand
TGAATTATAATTTATACCTCGTGTCATGTCTGTATCTCGAAGTCGAACGCCAGCAGGGGAGAAGCAGCACTGCAGCAGCCAAAGTTGCCGAACCGAAGGTCGCCAAGGTCGCCAAAGGCTTGAATTCCAGTCACCGGTGTCTTCAGTCGAAAAATTTGGGCAAAAGTGGAAAACAGTCAGGAGAAAAACGAAAGGGAATTGGGGGAAATGGAAAGGGAAATAGGGAATGGTGGGTTACACTTACGTGGGTAGTAGGTTTGGGCTCTACCTATTGGGCTTATTTCAATATTTGAAGAGGCATTGGGCTTTTTTTTTTCTAAGGCAAATGTTTTTAGCCCAGTGGGGGCAACTGCCCCCACTGGGCCCTTAATGGGTCCGCCCCTGCGTACGGTGCTTCCTAAACCACTCGTCGCCATGTGCGGTGCATGGTGGTTCCTTGCAACGCTCGTCGCTACTTGCAATAACGGCTGCATTGTCATCGCTGTTGACCAGGCACGACGCCGTGAGCATCCGTAAGCCGATCGGCCTTCGCAGCTGTCGAAATGTCACCGCTGCTATACCGTTGGTAATTTTTCCTTTTTAGCTCTGTTGTTGTTCACTTCTTTTTTGGTATTCCTTCTTTTTCTTTTTCTTTCTCCCTGGAATGCCGACGGGGGATATTTGCAATTCGCGGTATTACAGCTTTAATTTAAGGGAAAAGTACACAACAACCAAAATCAAGCAGTTGATTTGATTTTTGAATTGTTGGAGTTTATTAGTGGTTTTCTGATCTAATTTGTTGTGGTTATTTTGAGTCGTGGGTGGTTTGTTGTTGGTGGTGGTATAAGCGGCGATAGTTCCATAGCTAGTGGTGCATGTGGTCATGCTGAGGTGATGCGCGTTTGATTCTTGATTTTGTTGAGTGGCGACGACGGTGGCGGCAATTGGGTGTGACCAAGTCTATCTTCATTATGATTGTCTGTGACTGGATTTATGTTAATTGTGACTGTACATACAGTCACAAACTAAACTGACACTATTACAGGTAGTCATACCGAAAACAAATTTGATTACGGTTAGTCATTTATAATACGAATCAGTGAAGATAGTATTTATTGTCGTGAATTTGAGTTGAAAATGGTAGTGGTGATGTATTCGAGGTGATGGTGGTGGTGACTAGTTGTGGATTATGGTGTTGGTCTGCGGTGTATGCAGATTTATTTGTGATAACCCTCTTTGATCAAGTATGTGTTAATTGTGATTGGTTGTGACCAATTTTATACTAATTGTGACCGGTTGTCACTTGGTCACATACTTTCATAGTTAAGATTGACCTGGTCACGATTAGCTACGCTGAAAGAAAATTTGATTACAGTTAATTACAAATAATATGGGTTAATATTTGGTTAGATATAGTTACAAATTAGATGGTTATAAACAACCACACTAAAAACAAAGTTAGTCATATATAACACAAGTATAGTCACAAACAATGAATTTGGTCACTAAAAACACTATTAGTCATGGGCGTGGTGTAATTTTTAGAAAAAAAAAGTTTTAGATTTTTGGGAATTTTATATAGGTGGGTGGGGTGGTTCCAAGGGGTCGAGTGTAATCTCCAGAAAAGGTTTTCAATTGTGGTTCCGAGGGTGGGGTGTAATCTCCAGTAAAAGTTTTCAATTTTTTAAAAAAAAAAATTATAGGTGAGGTAGAGTGGGGTGGGGGTTCATGGGGGATATTATTAATTTGGTGGGATGGGGTGGGGTAGGGTGGGGGTGGGGGATAATTAATTTCAATTAATTATATATTATATATATTATTAATTGGAATTAATACCTCAATTTTGAAATAATATGACGAGTTTATTAGTTTTAAAATATGACAGTTATAGTGTAGTAATTATATATTGTTCTCAATTAACAATCGCTTCCAATGATCCAATTTGTTTTCCTGTCGAGCCAATCAATTCTAGAATTGATAAACATTTCACTGATCGGTCGAAGTCTATAAAATTAATCTAATCGTTTAAACATCATCGTCTAAATTTATTGAGTATCAACAAAACCCAAGACATCATAAAAAATAGAAATTAATCAAACTATAATTAAGCATGGTAAGCATAAATAATTTATCAGTTATTTAATCATCCGCCATAATGCATGAGAATTGGTAGATTTTTCACTGGGTAACAACTAACAAGTCTTTAGGTTAAGCTGATTTTTTTTTTAAGATAATAAAAGTTTGATGGATCGATTAATAAGTATAATGTCAGACTTGGAGCCAAAGGATATAGATACAAAAAAGGGATTCACTTCCTCAGGTACATGTTACGAGGATAGCTTCCATTTTATTTCAATATTAATTGGCAATACATCATTGCACAGTCTCAAAATTCGACAAATGGACGTTAAGACAACTTTTCCAAATGGTGAGCTACAAGAAAATATCGACGAAAATACCCCTAGTTTTGGTTCATTTTTAATTCGGGAGGTTCGATTCTGGTTAAATGCTCACATCCAATCTGTTTTCGCCTATAAAAGTGAGTGCATCCCCATCATTCAACGTAGTTCATATTCAAGAAGTCACAAGAAAAATACAGTTTCATCGTCATCAATTTTAAAAGTTTGATATTCTCAGTAGCTTTCTATGGATCAAGATATGCTTTCTAATTAATTTAATGTCCATGTAAGTTTCATAATCGTAAAGTTTCAATTTTGGAAATTAAGGTTTATGCAAAGTGTGATAGCATTAATTTTAGACTTGTTTAATGACTTGACAACACTTCTTCAATAATAATAAAAAGAACATATGATCAGAAGTAGTTAATTATTCAAAACTGGAGTTCAATTTATTATTCAAGACATAATCAGCTTCACAAAAAAAGCTGAAGTACATGCTTGTTAGCAAAACTGCAGCACACAGGCAATCTATCCTACTATTATTCTTAATGCAACAAAAATGCATTATTCATAGCGTCAGATATATGAAATAGGGTGGTTTAAATTAAACCCACAAGGCACCAGCTCTTTTAAGCATTGGCTTTAAGGATTGCTGGAGGTGGAGACTCATGATCTCATTATCTCCACCCACAAATTCACCACCGATGAACACTGCCGGAACTGCCGGGGTGCAACCGAGTCTTGACAGAACTTGCTCAATATCTCCACCTCTTGGAATTTCATCAAGTTCATAAACTGCAGGATTAACACCAAAATCATTAAAGAGGGATTTGATTGTGTGGCTCATGCAGCATGAACTCTTGCTGAAGATCACCACTGGCTTTTCTGCCACCATTTTGTTCACTCTCTCCATTGATGCTAACGAGAAAGAAAAATCTAACTTCTAAGATTCTCAGGAATCGAAACAAAAATCGAGTATCGTTAGTAAGTAGAATTGATGGCTTTGGTGTGAGGAAAATGGAGATTGCATCGGAGGTTTATATAGGAATAGGATTGGTTCTGGAATATTGTGGTGTAATAGATGATATTTGAAGGGACTCAGAATGTATTTTTTTTTCATATCATTTTTTTTTTTTTCCTTTTTATTTCGATCATTACATTGAAAGCGAAAGTTGGAGGATAACGAATCTCTTCATACGGAAATAGAGACGTGTCCTTAGGACGTACGGCTTCTCTTTTTCTAATGATAACTATGAGTTTTTAATGTCATCACTACATATGTACATATATTTGATCTATCAATATTGACAAAAACCAATTTATTCATTGAATTTATGGGCAAAAGTTTCATCATATCTATGAGATTAGATCTCGATTTAATGTAAGGAATATATGTTTGAAAAAACAATGTCTTCTTCGAATTATTTAGGACTCCACATATCCATACTTGTAAACATAAAAACAATTGAGCCAACTTATTATTTTGCTTTCGAGGTTTTTTTTCCTTCATACATACATTCAAAGAAGAAAGAATAGGAGATTGAATGCTCCTATGAATCGTATTTTTTCTTAAATGAAAGAAAAGATATGCAACTTATCATTTTAAAGTATTGCATAACAAAAATACATAATGGTTACACGTTGGACACTTGGATAATAATCTCAAATAAAAAATATGGTTTAACATAGAATTAACCTTTTTCAATCTATAAAAGGAATTTTTTAAAAATATATATATATTGTGATGGAAAAAAGAGAAAATTTCGAAATTAACCTTATTTCATTATTGTTAGCAAGACAATTAGAAATCGGCGGTCCAAATTTCATAGAGTAATTACTTTGTGGTGTATCTTTCCAATAAGCATCTGCTGAGTTGGAGAAAGAGGTTGGATTTATCCAATTGGGACCAAAATTCGCATCTAATTCGCACCATTGAAAACGGGTAGCCAAAAAACAATGGGGACATAATACACATGCTATAATATATATATATATATATATATATATATATATATATATATATATGGAATTGATTTCTTAAAAACTAGGCGTGTCACGTTACCCGAGTTCTTAGCGTAATAATCTCGTTAAAGATTATGGTAATTTAGTGTTTTTTTTTTTTTTTTTATTGGATCTTTCATTTGTTAGATTTACATTTTAGGGGTTTCTACAATATATAGTCAACTTTGTAGCCAACTCGGTGCAATTGAATAATATGGTTTTGGATAAATTTGCAATCACTTCGATTCTCCGACAAACAGCCTCATACCACTAGTCTAGCCGATTTCTTGTTCGATTTCTTTCTCAAAAATCTTAAGAGTAAAGCTACATCTCGCCCAAGAAAGCCTTTGCACTGCTACTTACAAGTAACTCTACTTAATTCTCTATTCAAATAAGTATTATCCCTTGTTTTTGAAAATCACTTTTCCGTCACCCTCATTTTAACCACACATTCTTCTAAAAAATCATGTTTCCCGTCTCTCCATAATTTTTACTTACTATTTAATCACATATTTTTCAGAAAATTTACTTTCATAGAAGTTCTACTTGTAGATACTATGTTAGATATTAGAAAAAGAAAACAAGGCTTTCAAGGAGAATCTTAAATGTAAAAAAAGATACTTTTTGAGTCGACTTTTCGTCACCACTTGGAATATGTGGATGACGCACGTTGTTCCATTGCGTAAAAAGTTATATACAATTATCGACTTGTGCACGTTTGTGTGTGTCTACATATGTACGTATACTTTCGTATAATAAAAACACATGTAACGTATTCTTACACAAAAGCTTGTGTCCTACAAGTATAAGCCGAATAAGTACTGCGTACAGCTGACCCTAACATATCCCTAGAGCCACTTTTTAGGGTTTCTCGATCTATAGACCAATACTCATCACATTGCTCTTTTCCTATCATTTGCTTCTCAATATTCTTCAATATATGCCTAAAAGTCCATTGCTTGTGAATGTTTAATCCAAAATGAACAAATAAAATTTCAAAATGTCACGTTTAAAAACTCTATTCAAAATGAACAAATAAAATTTCGATCAAAAAGAGAAATTCGTAATAGACAACAGAGAAGAAACAAATTCAGAAACCAACTTTTGTGAAATTAGCCGATCTGCAAAATTAAATTTGGAGAAATCATATTGGGGAATGGGAGCCAACGAACCAAAAACTAATCCTACAAATGAATTTAAGAAACTGAAATCACTAAAGAGGAACAAAAGTATATTTTTTCTATCTGTCTCTGTACTATAGCCGTCGACCATTGCTAGGTCTATGTCTTTTGAGGTTTGATATGGACTACGGGTTTTTCCTTACATTCGTGCTCTCTCTATATACTAATTTGGCATTTTATTTTTCGTAAATTATATCGTATATATTGACTTGCCACATTTATGTCTTACTCCGTCAGACACTCAATAATAAGAAATTGGTTGAAATGACCTTTTCGCGCTTCTAATTACTTTATGGTTAAACTCACATTTTCTTCAACATCTCCCTAGTAAATAAATCACATAATCAATTTAGTCATTGCTTAATAGTGAGCTCATATTTCAGTTTGTTTAGTAAAATAAAATAAAATCAACGAACACAATTATCCTTTCAATGGGTGACGATTTTCGAACTACGTGCTTACTACTCTGCTTGCTCCAAGTTTTCAATGTACCCAAATATATGACCGTATATGTTAATCTCAATGATTGGCGCATCAAAGACTCTCAAGTCCGCATAATAGCAAAGACTTTTCTAGTTATGAATTTAGATAATTCGTGAGGGAGTCATGGTTCTTAATTTGAAGGGTTGCTATACGATAAAATTCTACAAATTGGTCTTGTCCAATACAGTTCTAAGTGTACTAATATCACTACACCTAAGATGTACTCGTCACGGTCAAAATAATCATATACCTCTCTATTTGTAGAATATTTGACTCTACGACTTCATTGGAACAAAGTGTCAACTGCTGTTCACGGGCTAGGATGAAACAATTAATCTAGATCAACATGCAAGATTGTGTTATCCCGAAGTGATCAAAGGCACTTAATCGTATGCTCAATAACGTAAATGAAAAGTAAATATATAAACAAAAAAAAATGTCGAACATTACAATATGTCCGAACAGTCAATCGAATTCAACCTTAATTTGAAATCGAAGAGTTGCATTTTTCAAAGGAAATGCTACATGTGCGTAGTAGACTCACGAATGCATAATAGTGAAAGCAAAAACAATAATGGGAGAAGATTGCTACAACAGACTGTTCACATCTCCAAAAACATGACAATGGAAGCTTATAAGATTCATAAGAAATTATAACAGGAATGTGTGATGAGACTTGTCAAGAAAATATCAACTTCTGAAGATTAAAAAAAAAATAGAACGAGGGCGGTTATTCACATTCCACGGATTAGTCTTAGATTTGCAGGGAGAGATAGAAAAGGCAGAAGAGCATATTGCAATGAGGCAAGTGGACAAACAATGCTTTATGCTATTTGCTGCAAATTGTTGCATTAACATCACCTTTTTTCTTATGAAAATCTTTATAAGATTGTCTTAAATATTTGATTCCCTTTGTTGAAATCCCATTAAATCAATCACGCATGCCCAGCTGCTATCCTTTTGGTATCTGGTCTCATATTCTCGTTCTTTTTTTTATAAAATTTAAATTTTAACTGTAGATATCAAAGTTTGAAAATTAAGCAAACATGCAAAGCGAAATTTAAAGTTTAATTCTTCAGAATTTTGATGTTACAACCTGATCTTGGATAAGAATCAATATCTCTTGAATTAATCTTGATAATTAATTTCTTAGGTACAATAACAGTTCTTTCAAAACTCAATCTACACACATGGTGGGTGCATAACTCTCTCGTTTTCCCTCAATTGTTCTTCGTGATCTTCTTTTTTTTGCCCCTTATCTGTTTCACAGAAAATGTAAGTGACTTTCTGAGTTGTAATTGGACATGGGAAAGGTTTTGGTGTGTAATTGATGAACATTGTTTTTGCATGGTTTTGGAGAGATGAGAGTGATTAGAAATTTGTGTGATTTCTTGAGCTTGTAGTGAACTGTTTGAAGATTGATTTTGATTCTAGTATTCAAGCCATATCTACTTCGCTAGATGCTCAACAGACGAGTGGCGTTTAGAGCATGTGAACATTTAGACTAGTTAGTGTTGGAATTTGGGAGTGACCCGAATTCCTTTGTTGAAGTATTTGAAGTATTGAAGAATTCTAATAGAAGTGCACATTAAGGAGAATTCAAGTTTGGAATGTTATTGGAGTTCTATGTCAAGTTGAAATTCTATTTTGGAAGCTCATTGGGAGTTAGAAATTGGTATTGGACTTGAAAAGAGTTCGAGATGGAAAAAACTTGTAGCAAAAAAAAAATTATTTTTTGGGCAGATTGCCCGGCACTGCACCCGAAGGTGGGTAACTCGACGCCACCTGTTATATTCGAGTTTTTCGCTGTTTTCTCTCATAGTTCGTTTTGAACTCGATTTTTTGACATCCTACTTCATCAACAACTCTACCAAGAGGGTTTGGACATCCCCTACATGTTTCCTATAAATACTAAACTCTTCTATACAATTTTATGATGTGAGAAAATAGATTACTAAAATTATAGGATCCATTGTAATTTTTTATTTTCTCTATTATCCTTGAGTCAATAAAATCTCTTCATTCTCCTACCATATTTCTAAAGTTTATTATTATTTTGCTTGATCTAATATTTCATTATTTGTCGTATAACTTCAACATCTCAAACCGGTGATAAGTTTCACAATAAGTGGTATCAAAATTATTCCGGTATCTTGTTTGTTTTATAACAAGTGGTATCAGAACCTAAGTTCAGCGTTTCCGCAAGAGCGCATGGTTGATTTGTTTGAAGTTTTTGTTCGTGATGGCTTCCATGAAGTATAACATTCCATTTTTGGATCGGAGCACTAGATTTTCGCTATGACGGGTTAAGATGCGTGCAATACTTGCACGATTGGATTTGGATGATGCGTTGTTGGGAATTGAGAAGATGTCCGCAACTTTGATCGCGGAGGAGAAATTATGGAAGGATAAGAAAACAATTTCTCATATTCATCTTCATCTATCAAATACTATTCTTCTACGTTTTGAAGGAGAATTCAGCAGCTGTTTTATGGTAAAAGTTGGAGCAATTGTGCTTGACTAAAAGTCTAACAAGCAAGTTGAACCTCAAGCAGCATTTATACTCTTATTGAATAGTAGAAGGAGGATCATTGGAAGATCACCTGGCTATATTTAAAGAGATCGTCGCTGATTTGGAAACTTTGGAAGTAGAGTATGATGGTGAAGATTTGGCTCGCTTCATTTTCTTCACTTATAGACACGATCTTGTATAGTCGTGATATTCTCACCATAGAGGATATGTATGAAACTTTGTATTCAAAATAGAAAATGAAGCATCTAGTTTTTTAGGCTAGAGATGGAGAAGGTCTGGTTGCTCATGGTGGTTCTAGAAGGGGCAGATCGAAATCTAAGTTCAGTAATCAAATTTGTAACTAGTGCGAGAAGAATGGGCACATGAAGAAGGATTGCTACAAATTGCTGAATAAAGAAAGGATGGCTGCAAGTAAATATTCAGATACTTTAGGTGAAGCAGACCTCGCAGAGAATGTTGTAAGTGATGGAGATCTTTTAGCTATTTTTTGACGTTGAGTCTAAATCGGAAGATGATTGGACTCTTGATTCAGCATGTGTGTTTCGTATGTGTCATAATAAGGACTTGTTTGCTACTTATGAAACTGTTTCCAAAGATGTCGTGGTTATGAGAAACAACGCACCTTGTCGGGTTGATGAAATTGGTACGGTCAGATTGAAGCTATTGGACGGGACAATTAGAACACTTGGTCAGGTTCGACATGTTTCGAATTTGAAGAACAATCTCTTCTCATTGTCTATCATTGATTCAAAAGGTTACGAGTTCTTTGGTGGAGGTGGAGCCTTAAAGATTTGTATGGGTGCCCAAATTGTATTAGAGGGACAGAAAAGGTCTCTGTTATTCATCTTGCAGGGTCATGTAGAATCTAAAAGAGTCAATCAGCAAAGGTTCAGCACCGTGGTGGACATTCAGTTTGGTACAATATCTTTAAGAGCTCGTAAATAGTCGAATTTGAAGAATACTGTTTAGTGGAGTTCGGGAGATATGGATAATGTGGCTTTGCCACAATCACCTGCGGTGTCATTGTATTCAATTGCTAGGGTAGAACCCAGTGAAACAAGGTATGCGGATGTTGATTTTTTTGAGAATGCTTTAAGTGGAGTAGAAAGTGTACAACCTAGAAATGGACCTTCTTTAAAAACATTTGGGTTTGATTCTGCTTTGGGGTGTGTTATAGCCCATTTTTGGTTGATTCAAAATCATTATAATTTTTGAGAATCTGATATAATTTTACAAGAGTAGTGCTTGGATTCATTGGAAAACGTGGAGTATTGTGTTTAGTTGGAGAAGTTAATTTTTTATTATTGTTGAAGAAGCATGTTTATTCCTTGGTGGAATTCATGTCAAGGTGGATATTGGTATCTTGTTCATTTTATAACAGTTAGTGGGTGAAAATTATCTTGTATTCAATCTTTAATTTCTTGCGAATCATTTCATGTTTTTGGGGTTTTATGTGTATTGCACCAAACGTCAATTTTTCTATTGCAATGTTGGGGAAATATCAAAGTAATCGAGATTAGTGAGTTAAGAAGTTGCAAACAAAATGTTCGGATACTAGCAAGGGATGAATTACCACTAGCTCACATGTAGGAGATCATTAGATATGTTAATGGAGGTCTTCAAATTCAAATTTTGCTAGACATGTTAATGGAAGAAAATCGATATTTTGCTACTTGTTCCTCTTAGTTGGTGGGACATTAATATTAATGTGGAAAAATGTGAAGTGTTCAGTCATTGATGCATTCACTATGAAGGCGGATAAGTTTGCATGTTTTTAACTATGGGACTTTATTTGGAGACTTTAAATTGTCGAAAATATTGTCAAGCCGCTGAAAATATATAATCATTATTGTTTAACAATCTTCTTTCTAAGAACATGCACTCCAAGGTTACCATACATATGAAACTCAAAAACTTTGTTGTTGAAGAAGAGTTCAAAAGTAAAGAGGCGTGTAATTGAGCATATTAGTATCAATCTTATGATTGCATATCCTTTAACCAAGGAAATCTCACCAAAAATATTCAATGAAAATAAAAGGTTGAGAACATTTATTGGATAGGATCATTACGTTGTCTTATGATTAATTTTAGATGTAATATTACTATGTAGTCTAACAGGCAACCCTAGGTGTTAATTACATGATTGGACATGTTAAATATGACACATATCTCTTATTTTAAGATGTTCAATTAGTTAATATTATTTAATTAACAGTAGACTCGTTAGCTATGTAGCATTATTCTTAACTTGTGTCAATGGGGAAGTTTTAGGAATGAGTACGGTGGGCCCTACAAATAATGAGAATTTTTTTTTTCTCATTTTTTTTTTTTTTTTTTGGTTTAATCTTATAAAATTCATTTATAACCTTTTGAATAGTTCCTCAAGTCTTAATCCAAACTTCATTTTGAAAAATGCTTTGAATGGCTTTTCTCTTTTTGTTTAAGCCAATATAACATTTTGAATCATATGCAAGCCTTAATCTAAACTTAATTATTTAATTTTGAATAATGCATTGAATCGTCTTTTTTTTCTTTTTGTTTAAGCTTGTGTAAAACCCATTTGTTAAATTTTTGAATCTTTCCTCGTGCCTTAATATAAACTTAATTTTGAATAAATTTCATCTTTTCCGTTTTTCTTGTACTCTCAAAAGTCCTCTTAAAAAAAATATTGCAAGCTCTCAATTGATTAATCTTCGATCTGCCGCTGAATTTTATGATGTCTATGCTGAATTTTATGATGTCTATGTATTTGACACTGTAGGAGAATGCAAGACCTACATTAGTATCCCAAATATAATATTCTTAAGGGGATTTAATATTTAGAATATCATAGCATTAAACCTCAAAATTATCATATGATAAAATTCTAATGGTCAATTTGAGAATGGTAGGTTTAAAGCTTACGATAAATTACCTCTCTCCGCCTATGAATGGGAATGTATTTCCATCCTTCAACTTAATTAGTTCAAATTCAAGAGGTCGTGAGAGAGAAATAGAGTTTGTTCATCGACAATTTCAAAAGATTGATCTTCTTAATAACTTGCTATGGATCTTGAGGTTCCATTTTAAAAGGTCGACCTTAAGAGGAATAGCTTAAACCTTGATAAATTGATATATGTTTTTATTTTTATTCGACGTGAAATCTTATTCATTAACATGCCTTGCAAGATGGTGCCTCGTTTGAGCTCATCAATCTTGAAATCCATGTGTTTTTTTTTTATATATCTTTAATCAAATCGAATAGCACATTTGAGATTAATAAGCTCTGATACGATGTTAAGATTTAGAGTTTCTCTTAAAAAATCAACTTATTAAAGGAGTAGTACAAACCCTTATTAACAATCAAGATACGTTTTTTAATTGATTTAATTTTTACTTAATAATCATAACGTTCCCAAATTTGGGAAATTAGGTGATGTAAAGTATGATTTTATCATAATAGCAATAATTTCAGACTGGTTTGATGACATAAAATTATGCACTTCACAATCAAATAAAGTGATACAATGAAAAGAACATAAGATCAGCAATTGTTATTTATTCAAAACTTGTTTATTTTATTAGTCAAAAACATAATCAGCTTCACTTAAAAAGCTGAAGGAACATATTACTTAGCAGTAGTATTGTTAGCAAAACTGCAGCACGCATAGGCACTCTCTCTATATATGTATGGATTACATTATTATATTTAATCCTACTTCTACTATTCATAATGCAGTAAAAATGAATTACTCATAGTGCTAGATATAAGAAGTAGGGTTTTAAACCCATAAGGCACCAGCCCTTTTAAGCATTGGCTTTAAGGATCGTCGGAGGTGGAGACTCATGATCTCATTGGATCCACCCACAAATTCACCGCCAATGAACACCGCTGGGACAGAGGGGTTGCAACCGAGTCTTAACAGAGCCTGCTCAATCTCTCCACCTCTTGGAATTTCATCGAGTTCATGCACTACAGGACTAACACCAAAATCACAAAAGAGGGATTTGATCGTATGACTCATGCAGCATGAACTCTTGCTGAAGATCACCACTGGTTTTTCTGCCACCATTTTGTTCACTTTCTCCATTGCTAGAAAATGCAGCAAAAATGACTACAAACTTAATAAACGAGTGACTGAGAATACGAGTCGAAGAAAATGTGTAAAGTCGAATGGTTTTGGTGTGAGGAAAATGGAGACTTCATTGTGACATTTATATAAGAAAACGAGGATGGTTCTGGAATATTGTAATACAATAGAAAATATGTGGAGGAATTAAGATTTTTTTTTTTAATGATTTCTCGTTTGATTCTCACATTGAAAGTGAAAGTTAGACGATAACAAATCTATGCATACGGAAATAGAGACGTGTCCTTTATACTGCTTTCTGTCTTTTAAGGATTGGGTTCTCTTTTTTCATTTTCAATAAAGTTGAGTTAGAGAAGGAAGTTGCATTTATCCATTTGGGACCAACATTCGCATTTAATTCTCCAAAGGAAAAGCCAAGAAGCAGAGGTGATAGAATTTTTGCAACCATTTATAGTTGTTCTTAACTCACAAGCTTATATATAAAATCTCTAATGACTTAACTATGAAAACACAAAATACTAGTCGACATATAAGAATTTACTCTTACCCTTTTTATCAAAGCTAAAAAGTCGATCGAAATTCTAAAACTCAATTAAGCAGACAGATTACAAAATTGGTCACGTTGTTTAAATATGTAAATAATAATTTAGATAAGGTTTATTTTTTTAGATAGAACTTAAAAAGACAGTTGAAATATGTGGATATTCATGCATGTACATGTACATGTACGAATGTATGTACGATGTATCCGTACACAAAAAGGCATTTCCTTGAGTATATATAGGGCAAACAAGTGGCTCAACTGACCCTAAATAATCCCAAGAGCCGTGTTCTTCATTGTATGTACATGAATTTTGACTTTGCAATAACAAAGGAATTTGTATAGTGAAACTTAGAGCATGCTTTGTTAGTATACATACTTTAAAAGTACAATCATGCTACAAAGTCAGATATGTTGACATAATGTCACGTGATATTTTATCATTGCACTGTTTCAAATACATTTTCCATCCAAATTATCATCTACTGTCACCTACACTTCATCATTGCTTTCGTCAAAATCTTTGTGGCAAAGTGACATAATCCTTAAAAGTATGTGAAATTTCGGTTTAAGTAATTTGTAATTTTTTGTGTTGTCACCTAGCTCATTAATACGAGTCGAGATTGAATGCATGTTAGTCTTTTGCACTCTCCCATTTTGTTTAGTAATATTTTTCTTATCGTTGTTCAAGAACAAATATCCAAGTGTTGAACCACGTATGCAAAAATGAGTTTCATAGAAAAGAATGTCAAACTTCTAAAGATAAACAAGAACGAGGGCGGTTCATGGCATCACAAGGATCAGTTTTAGATTTTGTGAGGTCTCTCTCTCTCTCTCTCTCTCTCTCTCTCTCTCTCTCTCTCTCTCTCTCACTAATTATTCCATTTCTGAAAGAAGAAAAGAGATGAAAAAGGCAGAAGAACATATTGCAAAGAGGCAAGTGGACAAACACGCTACATGCATACTATTTGATGCATATTAATTTTCACATTAATTTCTAATGTTATTTCTTTTTCTTTTTCCTGCCAAAATCTTAATAAAGATTTTGTGCAATACTATGATTCCTTTTGTTGAGATCTCGTTCCAATTGCATGGCCTATCTTTAATTTTGGCCTCTGAGAATTTTTTGCCTCGAAGAGTCGAGAGTCAAATAAAGATTTTGCAACTACAAAAAGCTGTGGCCGACATGTAAATTTAATCTAGAAAATATTGGCAAGTCAAACTAACACGTTGTGAGAGATAGAATTCTTGTCATGATGAACTAGCCTTAGACGGGGCGGGGCCTTGCCCCGTTTCTTTTTTTTTTTTTTTAATTTTCAATTAATAATAATTATTATTATTTAGTTAATTGCCATCACTACTAACACGTTCTAAAGTTGGATTGAACTAAAAATCCTCCATAAGAACACTTTTCCTCATAGCCAACTCAACCACTAGCTAATCTAGACCGTCGCCAAAGGCCTCAAATTTTATGTTTATATAATTCTATTTCTTTTACTTATTTACATATTCTTTCGTCTGACAATATATAGTACAATTAATGCCCTCAAAGTAACTCAAGAAGGAACTCTTTTGTAACCTTGAACCTAAGCAATTATTTAATTTAAAAATATCCATAAGCTAAAAATAAAATTTCTTTGCATTTTTTCACCTTTTTCAAAGGTTGTGTATAGAGTAGTATACAAGATTCGCAAAATGTATTATGTATTCAAAAAATTTATACACGTTGACATGTGAATTTACTTTCCAAGTGACACGTGAATTCATATATAATTAACAAGTGAACTCAACGTGCATATAATGTATCAACATGCTCAGGGCCGGATTTAGGTCCGGTCCTAGATCCGCCCCTGAACATGCTTCCATTCAACCAACCGTTTGCATATATCGTAAATTTGTTTTGTTATTTGGAACGCATCCACTTAAATTTATACGTCTTGTACTATGACTTATTCTCTATTATACAACAAGTTTTAAAATAAAAATCACCAAAGATTTGTCAAGAAATCTTTTGTTGCTAAAGAAAATCCACATCAATAATAATTACCTTCTCCAAAAATTAGAAGAAAATAAAATATTAACCTTTTACACAAAAACAATTGGGTTATTCCACAGGTGTTTCTTAAATTATTTTTGCTACCAAACGAATTTCTATATTATTACATGTAGGCTTGTGTGCATCTAAAGGCTAATTAATTTGCATTATATTCTATCCGTTTTCAATAAGCTTAAAAGTCAGTATAAATTACTTTTAAGTAATTTTTTTACTTTAAGTGTTAAATAAATTACTTTTTACTTAGTTTTAAGCTGAAAAATTAAGTTTGAAAGTAATAAACTTTATGTACAGTAAAATAAGAAACTTATTCGTGACTTTTATTAATGAAAATAATTTATTTTATATCTTACTTGTTTGCTTATAAGTTAAACCTTTTAGACTTCAAGGTAGGCTGAACAGCCAAGTCTATATGTATGTGTTGATGAAATCATGACCAGGCGTACGAAAACTTGACATGCTCCATGGAGCACCAAATGTTAATATTTATGTGTTGATGTGGCAACTATCAAGCCTGCAATTTTTGACAATTCAATGTCACTATCAAACCTACAATTTTTGACAATTCAACGCCTATCAAGCTTACAATTTTTGACAATTCAACGTTGAATTGTTAAAAATTGTAGACCTAACCACTGACGTGGATTTTATCCTACCCACCAATGAGTAGGAGATCATTTTGGGATTCTGGGATGAAATGCACTTTGAAAGTTCCTGTTGTTTCTCAATCTTTTTCTTCTAGTGTTTTGCAGCCCACTTAGAAGTTCCCATATTCCGATCAGCGGGATGCTGACTGTGATAATATAGTGGGCTGGTTTTTGTTGCTACTAACAATAGAGTTATCGACATGCAGATCTTCCACAGGATAAAGAACCTATGGACTGGAATACGTGGATGAAGATTGCAGCCGGTGCAGCCAAGGCATTTGAGTATTTACATGATAAAGCCAACCCTCTAGTCATATACCGAGACTTAAAATCGTCCAATATCTTATTATTTCCCCAAAGTTATCAGATCTTGAACAAGCAGCCACAAGACCTTTAATTGGGGATGTTGTTACTGCCTTCGACATATATATAATCCCAAACTTACGACCGAAATGCACCCACTTCCCAGATTAACAGAGTTGATCTTTCGACTTCGAGGCATAGAGACGACTAAAGGAACACGTCTGATAGAATTGATGGCCTGGATGAGCCATGTCGCAGGGCCAACACGGCTCCGCTTCCACCAATAAGATTTCGCCTGATGTCTGGGAGAGATGTACTTTCCATGAATTCAACCCGGGTGCATAGTTGCGAGGAACTGAAGATGGTGGTGGATCCAGATTCCCAGAAAGACAGTCCTGAGACTCCTGTCAATGCACGTAGAGCTACACAACACCAAGGAACCAAGATCCATACAGGGGACGAGCAGTTGCCAACGCTAAAGCGTGGGGACGATAATTGGCGAGAGAGCGGGGAAATGCCGTGGTCAGTTTTGATGCTTTAAATGATTCATTGTGCTAAAACCTTGACGTCGCGGATATCCTACTGTCATTGTATCTTCTTAGGGTCATCGTGGATAATGGAAAACTTGCACAGATGCTTTATCTTGTATTCTCCATTTTCTGGCTTCTGCAAGGAAGGCCGCCTTAATCCATGTCAAATCATTCTTGTAGATCGGTATAGACAGAATACTTCAGCAAAATAATTATTCCCTGAGGAGAATGGAAAGGGGTTAATGGTGGTCCTTTTGGGCAATCATTGTTAACCCATTGAAGAAATGCTCTATCCAACAACTTATTGTATGTATATTATAGATTTTCAAGATGTCTGAATTTTGTTTCATTTACATGTACCTATCTTAGCCACCCCTAGTGATAGCAGGGATGGTTGGTCTGGAACATCAAAGGTTGCTTACTGCTAAACAAACAATTTTCAGAATCATAGCCAAGTCCATAACAAGATCATTACAATCTGTCTACATCAGATTTATACAGCTCAACACTAATTCGCAATCTAGATGTAGTACCACATTACTCGTGTCAAGAAGCAGCTTCTGCCAAAATAATCCTAAACAGGGATCCAATGCCCCCAACTAGGAAACTCCGATATGACAAAAATACTCGACTCCTTGGGTCACCCCAATCAGTCAACATCATTTCCTTTTCTTTCCCTGCCAAAGACCGCAGCTCTTGTTTAGGCACACAGAGAATGCTGTAGAAGCAATTTCTAAAAAAATAAAATGATATAAACCAACAAAAGAGAACTACGTACTGAGTTCACATAATCATCCATCAATAATTGCTTGTGTTTCTTCTGTGTGGGAGGGCTCTCAGCAGCTTGTCTAGCCATCTCGCGTTTGGATGGTGTCGTGTTCTATTAAGAAATGAAAATGATAAAGGTTACGAGCTAAGACGATACAGGGAGGCCAAGCACTGGCTTCTGATGACGATCCACATGGTTTTGTTAGTATTTCCCCTTGAGAATGAGAAAAAGGGGGTTCGGAGAGAGCATTTTTGGCTATTTTAAAACTTATTTGTCTACGTAATAAGTGAACTTTTTACTCATGAAAGATGGGACAAACCTTTGCTAGTTTCTTCTCTTTACGAGCCTGTCTCTCCCTCTCATCATATTCTTGGTTTTCCCTTTCCACCAAACGAATCAGTGTATCACATCTCCTTGCAAGTTCTTGAGTTGTACGTGACTTTACAAACCAATCAAATCGAAACAAGGGTGACGTACGGAAGGCTGCCTTCAGCTCGTCCCAGTTACCATACCCAAGCTTGTGAACCATGCATATCTGTGGAAGGATCCAGTAAAAGAGAATACAAGAAAGACTCGAGACAGAAAATCAGAATGACCTATAATACAAAAATGATTGGAAGTCTCACCATGAAACGGTCGCATTCTTCATTGTATAACTTCCCTTTGTTCTGGCCATACTGGATCCTTAACTCAAGCCATGGATTCTTGTAGCGGTCCAATTTCTTCCCAATTGCTTCAATGATATCATCTCTCCTTGAAATTCTAGCCTCTCCTCTTTCAATATTCTTAATAATCCTGTCATAATCTGGAAAGATCTCATTTGACAATATTATAATATTATAATTAATTTCAACCACTGAGAGAGAGCCTAAACATATCCAATATCGAGTTGCGACTAGAATCTTATTCAAAAAGAAAAACTAAGTACTAATAAAATTACAACTAACCATTCAATTCTTTGTATCTTTGCTTGAAAACTCGTGCATATTTTTCAACTTCCTCCTCTGTTTTCCCCTCCATCTCAGATGCAATACTCTGAATATCATTCCGACCGTACTTTTCACAGGCCCTAGTGAAAGTATTGAAATCTCTTCTGCTCCATGTCGAGAATCCCTACATGCACCAAAATTTATCAGGTAAATCAAAGACGAAGATTTCAAAGTCCCAAGCATACATTAAAAAAAAAATACTCACTTCTTCCAGCAGTTGCTCCTTCTCTTCCTGCTCTTCTGCAGTCAACGGCTCTCCCGAGTCTAGAGAAAATAGCACATCAACACTATGTCCAATAGGAAACCACCAACCAATAAAATGAATTCTTAACGAAAGAAGCTAACAAACCTTCAGGTTCATCCAAATCAATTGTATCTTTAATTTGATTCCTCTGATTTGCTTGCTGGAATGATGACTACGTAATAAGAGAACCTTACAATAGATGTAAACACAATGAATCGAAAAGAAGCCCAATATATTACACACCATGAGATAGCGCACTTCTTTCTCATAAAGCTCACTAAGACGCTGATTATTGAAAAATTGAAAGTCATGCCTGACAAAGACGATACATTTTAAGATGCAGAAACAGTCCATGAACAAGTATTAAGTAAACAAGAAATGAAAAAGATGGTTACAATTGAGGCATGCGGGGAATTCGAGGTTCTTTTGTCCTTGCAGGGCCACTCTGTCGCATTGTTTGCTTGAAGTATTCGGATTCCGAGTAACTAACGACTTACTAAATTGTGTTATTGTCTAGACAACGAACACTTGATATATATACACAACGTCAGCAATTGAAGAAACTTACTTGCGCTTCCGTTCTCGTCTTGATGATTCAATCCAATTATCATTGACAATTTTCTTGAAATCTAACTTGTTCTTATCCTTTATAAACCAAGAAAAAAGAATTTACAAAACAGAAATTAAGGAACTATAGCAATGAAATAGAAAAAGAAGCCATATTAGATAACCATGGGCAAAATTAATTAATTCTACCTTCTCATCATCAAAATCATACAAATCAGCAGCTGCAGAAAATCCAATACATATTATTAGTTGCACAAGCTAACAGCAGCAGATGAATCTAACAAAAATCAAATACGTGAATTAGTGAAGTCAATAAAAGAAGAGGCATACTATCGTCCATTTTAAATTTGATAGCATCTTCAGTAAATTTTTTCATCTTGGCATCAAGTTCAGCTGTTGCCTCTTCTCCCTTTGCAATAATCCTATCTATATCTTCATCTGTGATAGTGCTATCTTTGCAACTGAACACCATTTCAGCACCAAATCTGACCATTTGCAGCAGCTCGTCCTTATTAACAGCTGCATAACACACCATAAAGAAATTGAAAATAGAAATGCATACTTCTGATAGTAGTTAATGAGGAAAGGCTGAGGAGAAGAAAGTCTCACTCTTTTGCTCTGCTAGTCGCCCTTGTTGGATAACCAGGGCATCCAGTGCAAGCTTTTTATAGGCCCTTTCAATAACTTTTTCCTCAATAGTATACTGTAGATGATTGATTTAGCAATGCACATCAGTACATCATGCCTCCAAAAAGCCTAATTGCAATACAATCATAACGCTGAAACAAACCAAACCTCAGTGCAGAATCGAAACACTTGGACTTCCTTCTTCTGCCCAATTCTATGAGCACGGTCCTGAGCCTGCAAATCCACTTGAGGGTTCCTGCAATTCAATGAAGCCAAGACTCGGAACATTTAGATGTTAAATTATAGCCCTTAATGCATCATCACACAACAAATGCAGCAATTCCTCACCAGTCACTGTCATAAAGAACGACAACATCTGCAGTAGCAAGGTTGATACCAAGACCACCTGCTCTAGTTGACAGTAGAAAGACAAATTTTTCACTTCCTGGCTTGTTGAAGACTTCAATAGAAGCATCACGATCATCCCCACCAGTATTTCCATCAATTCGGCAATAAAGATATCCACGGAGCATCAGGTAGTCTTCAAGAATGTCCAGCAGCCGTGTCATCTATTAACAAAATCAAAATGAACTCATCAAACGCAATCAAAAGTGAAATAAAAGAAACAAGGAAACCCATATCAAAAAAGTCTTGCAGAATGTTAGATTTTATAGTTGTTGACAATTTTTAGACAAAATATAGTTGTAAAAAAGTTTTAAAAGTCAAGAAATCAACTGTTAAGTTGTATAGATGAAATGGGAGTCCTTGTTTTCTGTTATGGTACAAGAAGAAAAAGTTGCCGAATTTCTGCTAGCCTGCCGCCAACAACTTGTTGCTCGAACGTCCAAAACAGAAGCTTGAGCGAATCACCGGTCGCTCATCCGTCGCTGGACTCTCGCCCGAGCAACGGTGCTAACCATTGAGCCCTAGTTTGCGTTTTTCAAGAGTTCTATCATATACTATCCTAAAACCTAAACACTATATATATCCAAACCCCACTCCGTGAAAAGATTGGGTTGAATATTATTTTATCAGACCTATTATTCAATCTCCATGGATTCAACCAAAATCATTTAAAACATCAAATCCATATAATCAAAACACCAAAACCCAACTTCCGCATAGTCTGTCAGAGTTCTGAAGATCGAGAAAAGTAATCGGATTTCCAATTGAAGAACAGTAGTTCTCAAGTGATCCACAAGAGAAAAACGATTCCAGAAAGTCGGGAGATGGTGCAAGAATACGTAGTCCAAGAGGACCATGGTGATTACAGTCAGGAGGTCACAAAATACTAAGATTTAGTGAGTATGAACAATCTATAAGTCTTTAACATTTATAATGGATACTACTGGCTTGGGGCCAGAGTTTTTATTCCGCAACGGTTATCTCCATCAATAATTTCGTGGTGGTGTTTATTTTTATGCAATATATCAACTGCAGTATTCGACTTAAAATAGTATTGCATGTGAATTCAACTTGATAAAATTAATACTTGTAACTTGCTGCTGTTATTAATTAACAAATTTAAATTCAGCATACAAGCACCTATTGACCCCATTCTAGGTGTTAGTTGAGTCAAGCTCGTAACTTCCACAGAAGAACTCCAAAATATTTTCAAATATATAAAGTACAATAAGACAGATGGAAGTAAAAACTAAAAGTTTTAGGTCAGGGGGAAAAGAAATGAACCTGCGAGAATATCAAAACCCTAGAATCACGCTCCTTTAATTTTGGAAGCAACTTGTCAAGAAGAACCATTTTGCCTGCAATTAAAGAATTCAGTTCATAAAATAACAAAAATAAAGAGATCTAGGAATCATATGTAGCTCCAATCAACTACAATGTTGATAACAAATCATACCAGCATTTTCTATGAGATGTTCTCCAGTGGTATAAGGAGGCCCAGGTTCAGCACCTTGAAATAGATATGGATGGTTACAACATTTACGCAGCTGCATAGCGATATTCAGAAGACGCTTCCGTTCTCCACCAGCATTTACAACCTCAAGATCTTTCTGCAGCAGAGCCCTATAGTATTGCTTCTGCATCTGAGACATGCCAACTTTAAGAATCGTCTCCTTCTTGGGTGGCAAGCCTTTCTCCACATCAGATTTCAACCTTCTCAGAAGAAAGGGTCGCAGAACCTTACATTGCAGACAGAATGACAAAATAAATTAAAGATGTGTAAACAGACTGTTACTGAAATACAAGTAACACATTTGGACATCTAATAAATTTATGTTTTAAGTCCAAACACAAAATTCCAGGCTGCTTATTAAATAATTGCTGTCAATTAGGCCATAACAATAATTCAAGATTAGCCAAATAAGGGTGCAACCCATTACTTGGTTAGTTGCTTATTTTGATTAAAATGTAGATAAAATATGACGCATAAGGATGCTAGAAAAGCTAGCCCTGATTAAAAATAACATGTGATGGATCTAGCATACACCAAGAAGTAATATGAAGTGGAATTGGCAATTTCTGGCATATCAAGCTGCCATAGTGGCCTACTATTATGAAGTTTTAATTGTTCCAGTTAATGACACTTAACTCATTTTTTACCATGAGAGACATATATCTTATAGAAGGGTAACTAAGGTTACCTTGTGAAGCTGCTGGACAACTTCCTGCTGGTCATTTTCCCCAGAGATTTCGAACCATTCATCGAAAGTTTCAGCTGAGCTAAAAATCTCCGGTAGCAAAAAGTTCAGAAGAGACCACAGTTCGTGAAGATTATTCTGCACAACAAGAGAAGTTGCTGCAAACAATAAATGCAAATCACAAACAATAAATACTTATAGGAAGCATACCAAATGCTCCTAAAGAATTTAAGTAACAAGACAAAGGAAACACGGTAAACTATTGATGTCTGCCTCATATTAAATTGTGATGCAACATAACAAGTATGACAAAATAAATACTCATGAAAAGATGATAAATCACCGCCAATATCCATTAAGTAATACATAACAGAATCATATTGCAAGTATAAGAGGTTTACAGTTTTCCCTGCTCATCCTACATTATAAATGAATTCTTCATACAAAAATCAAGCAAAGCTATCCTAGTAATCACAGATCTACGAGATCCTTCCTGAAACTGCATTAATCATAAAAGGCAAAACTATGAAATTTCAAAAGATCTAGAACACTGAAGAACGCACTAGATGGCACTCACTCTGGGTAGATATGCTATAAGTACAACTTTCGCGTTCACAAGGTCATCTGATATTTCACAAACTGTAATTTCAATTTAGGAGTACAAAGTACGGAGTGCAAAGAAGCAACTTCATAGAGTAATCAGAAAGCTAGCAAGACAGCAAGATTACCTGAAGTGGAGTTCCTGTAATGAGAAGTCGGTAATTAGTGTTGTAAAGTCTCATCGTTTTTGAGAGCAAAGAATTTTCATTCTTAATTCGATGAGCTTCATCAATGATGATATATCGCCAGCTAAAGCGGCGCAATGCAGACTTCTCTTTGATGGCCATTTCAAAACTCGTAACACATACATCAAACTTTCCAGCAACAAGCAACTCCTCTCGTATATATTTCTGGGAAATTAAGCATTTGAGGAGCACAAATAAGAGAATTAGCTATGGGGAAATTAAGACAAGGAGAATAATATCAATATTAGTACCAAAAGGCATTACCCTTTCGTCTGGATTTCCCAAAAATTTAACAGCGCGCAAAACAGGACAGAAACGTTTGATTTCATTCATCCAATTGCCAAGTGTAGATTTTGGAGCAACAACCATGTGAGGGCCAGTTATTCCTCTAAATTCGTGCAAATACCCTAGCAAGGAAATCGTTTGCAATGTTTTACCAAGCCCCTGAATTGAAGAGACAAAAACAAATATCATTATATGCATTACTGCATTACTCAATGGCAAATGCTAGTCTCTGCTCATACCATTTCATCAGCAAGTATTCCATTGATGCCATTCTCGTACAGCCTTATGAGCCAATTCAAACCAGCAAGTTGGTAATCCCTCATCTTACCCTGAATACCTGCAAGACAAATACATATTTTATAGTTCCAGCCAAAAAAATTAAATAAAGACTGTCATTAAATATGGGGATTAAAGATTACACCAACAAGATTTCAACTTCTAAAAGTTAAGTAAAATGTATCAACTTCTCTTGTCAAACTCTTTCATAGCAAACCAAAAACATGTCAATCCATGAACCACATAATCATACAGTTGTTTTTAATGTTACAATCTGTAAGCCACAGGAAATATCATTTCAGAGGGAAAAAAAAAGGCAGCTACTTTAAATAGTGCTAGCAAAAATCTTACAAGACGGCTGTGCCACTAGTCTTGTATTTCCGGCGCCAGATTCTTCCTCCTTGAGATATTCTTCATCTTCTTCTTCTTCAGTTACTTTTGAGGCATGGCGACCACTAAAAATTACAATTGGGACGAACACAACCAAAATCATGTTGGACTGGATGTCAAATTCTGTTACACGTCAACTGCTATACCAGCCCATAAACAGGTGAAGCAATAATATAACATAATTTCGAATACAGTTGGCAGCTAACAGCGGCATATATCACACTAGAAATCTCTAGGTAAAGGGATGGTCTCATCCAGTGCAATTATAATGAAGGATTGCGCGATGGATGAGCACAACTAACCTTCCTTTTCCCTTCTTTCGAGATGCAGACTGATCACCTTTGGCAAAGTGAGCAAATAACTCCGTCTGCTGCAAGAGATACTTAAAACGACCTTTTCCTTTGTTGTACTGCTAAAAAATAAACCAATATCAACAGAAAAATTCCTTAGAGAGCACATTAATAGCATCATTAGCAGTAAGATATTTATGCCAGGTAATCACCATGTCAGCATCAATAGCAGCATTCTGTGCATCCAATATCTCTTGTATTTTCTGCTTCTTTAACCTCTCCATTTCTTGTAGCCTCACTTTTTCGCGCTTGGCAACTTCATTTGACGCAGAATAGACTTCCTGCAAGTAATATAAAAACAAATCTAAAAGGCTTAAAAGGCAGAATAGACTTCCTGCAAGTAATATTAAAATTAACTTCACTATATAAGTCAATATGTCAAAAACTTAAAAGGCTTAAATTTTAACAAATCTAAGCTCAAAAGAAACCAACTTTACAAATTCTATATTTTTTACTCGTTCATTTTCCAGTAAACGTGACATATTTTAGAAAACAAATAACATAAGAACTGCTAAACACCTAAAAAAGTCCTAAAAATCAATGCATGCAAAGCTAAACACCATTCAACAATAACAAATTCCAGGAAAATTATCATAGTAAACCACTGAAAACCAAAATCTCAAACTAAAAAACCTCAATAACAAGCCAAACAAACAGATCTGCCCCATCTCCACCTCCATTCACCAAAAAATAAGCAAACCATAATAATAATATCATTTGACTCCATAAAATATTGATTTCACACTAACCTCATTGTCCTCGATCTCCTGTCCGATAGTGACTTCATCGTTGTCATCATCCTCTGAATCTTCGGCGGCAGTTCTGGCGACGGCCTCGAGCTCCTCCTCGTCCTCTTCATCAATGACCTGGTCGTTGAGCTTCTCTTCCTCCGAGGATCCCGAAATGGCGTCTTCCGAGGATTCCTTCGCTCTCGAGTGCTTCGCCATTGCTTCTCTCGAGGGTTTGGACTTCTTTCAAGGAGAGGAAAAGGGATTCGCCAACGGAAAGAGAAGCGAAGAGGGGAAATATCAAATTTGTAGAACGATTATATTTTGTACAGTGAAATGCGAGTTTGGGATTTGTTTGTTGGTATTATAATTCCCGCCACGTATATTTTATACATAATTATTTTATTTACATCATGTTTGATTAGAAGTATTAAATTGGACAAGTCGCTCAACTCAATTTACTATCAAGTTCAACTCGTGAGGCGAGTACGAGCTGGCTCATTCAATCAAACTCTAACTTGAGTCAACGACTCACTCCGTTGTGATATTAAGAGGGCAAACGGTGCTCATGTTTGACTCCCATTATAAGCAGAAATTGAGAAAAAATGATATTTTGAATAGTGATTTTTTTAAGGATGTATGCTTCAAAGGTACAGAAAAGATTTTGAATTTATGTGCAAAATATTTTATTTTGTGAATCACACGAGTGATTCGTTACTCAGCTTATGCTCACCTATCACCCTTGTGTTTGATAAATGTTTTGAAATGAGTAATAATAATTGATCTAATTAGTGTTTAACATCCGTGTACGTTGCAGTTATTTGAAAATCAACTTGGGGAGTAGAATTTGGAGACAACTATATTTTACTCGTTTCAAATGGTTTTTTTGCTTTTTCATTGTTTATATAAAATCGGACTTCCCAATTTTTCTACTAAAATATGTAATTGATGTATTGGTCTCAACAAACTCATTTATTCATGTACTCCCAAGGTAGATGAAAGCATTAAAAATGAGTGTGAAGTCCATGTAAAATCACATTAAAAGTCAATACTTGTTAATTAAATTCAAACAATCGAAAATTACGTTTTAGTTGTCATAACTAATAAATTTACGCCTTGTTTGGTACGGATTAAAATCAGATTTTAATTTAAGTCAAAGTCAAACAATCAATATTAACCACTTTTTCATGGGTCACACAATTTTTCAACCACACATTTCAAAAATTTCTATCACAATTTACTAAAAATCTAATTTTAATCCACACCAAACACTTTTTTTAATTTTTCACTGTTTTTGTATTTAATTAAATATCAAACAATTTGAGCCCATGGTTTCACTTTCTACAACCACTCTTGCTCGTCAGTCGTCACATGTGTAAGTATTATACCCTAAGTCCAATCAACTTAGGAATATAAACACTTTTAATATATAAATTATTCGATGCATATTTATGGAAATATCTATTATTTAACTGAAATTATATTCTAATAAACTAAATAATAGAATTCGTAGTTTCAAGTCTTGATGATTTGTTAATCACAAAGAGTTGT